>CM031242.1:518041501-518279001 GCA_018340775.1 Taxus wallichiana var. yunnanensis | reverse complement strand
AATGAATAGTGGCATTGTGTGCCTCATAATCAACATGTGAACAAGAGTTAACATCCTAATGCTAGCAATACGATATCATGAATAATGTCATATCAAAACAATGTACTAAAGCAATAATATCCCTATCAAGAAACAATATCATGTGATAATGTCCCATCAAAACAAAAAAATAAGAAATAATTTCCTGTTATCATGATAGTATAGATATAATGAGTCGCACACGACCAAAATGAGAGTACTAAAAAATGTGGGCACTACAATTTGTATTCCCACATGTGCAAGAACAACAAGAAGGATAAGGGAGAAACCAAGATTCAGGGTTGAATACGCAAAGAAGGGGAAATGGATGCCTAATAATTTGGCTATAGTATAACCTCATCTATGATTGGTCACTACACATGCAAAGGCAAAGTGTGTGTATGATAAATAAAAATTCAAACCACTCATTAGAAGAGAGGAGGTTGTTCATACAAAGTATCCAGATGCGGGCCAATAGAAGGAAGTATATGAAGATAGTATGGGTTTCATTAAGGAACTCTAAGGGGAGATCTGATGGCTAAAGGATAAAGTGCATGAGAGAGAGAGCACATAAATAATGTTGAATTACCTCAAAAGGATGTGGATGACCTCAAAGAGGTATGTAGGATGCTTAGGTAGGAAAATATCATACCATTATTGAGAGAATGGTAATGGGATAAAATACCATGCTCCAGTGTAGAAAGGGAGTGTCATATTCTCCATGATAACTTACCACCTCAAGATCATTAAGTATGACAAGGAAATACCATTAGATGCAGTGATTTATGGATAGTTGGTAAGTAATATCCTCATTGATACAGGCACGCACGTAAATTTCTTGAAACTTTATGCTTTGAACCATATGGTAAGGCTTTCATTGCATCCATCCTCGAATGTGTTGTACATGGCCAACCAAGAAAGGGCTCGCCCATTACAATTCTAAAGGATGCTTGTATCACCATTAAGGGATCTAAGTTCAAGGGTGATTTTGAGGTCTTGGAGCTCACTAAAGCATACAACTTCCTTGTGTTACTAGGTCATCCTTGATGCTATGCAAACAACACAAATATGTTCTTTAATAAGTTTTATGTGAGTTTTGATAATAAAGAGGAGTGTTTTGTGATACAAATGGATGACATGAATATTACGCCTTACATAGAGACCATTAGTGAATAATTTTTAATAGGATATATCCGCATATGATGCATGACCCTAATAATGTCATGCCATCAAAAGAGGGTGTACTTCGGTGGGAATATGTGCAATCTATAAGTGACACTACCAGTGTACCTTATGATAATTGGGCTCGTGTTAGTTATGATATGGTTGGTTGTGAGGTTTGGGGAAGAGTAACAATATTAATCACACCGCAAACTATCAAATAGTTAGGAAATGTCAGTTTTCCTAAGTACACTGGAGAAGAAAATTCCAAATCATTCTTGTGTACCAATGAGGAACACGTATGTGACTAGGGGGATAAAATAAATATATTAGTATATTTATTGAGGTGGATAGTAGCACATTGGTGGGCTACACATACGATAACCTTCTTGGTTGGCATGAGATAAGAGTTCCTTTCTTAACCATTTTTTTCATAAACAATCTCCCTTCACCAATATAAGATTATGATGGGAAGACTTCTCCCATGGTACATATTAAAAACTACAAGATAAATTGGACAAAATGGTAATACGCTCTACCACCATCCCTATGGGTACATAAGTTCTATTCTACATTACGTGGGTGTGCACATGCTTGGTACATACATGTAGAGATGAAATAGGAAACAACAAATTAGCATGAGCTAACTTCAAGTATCACTCATACTTTTGATTAATTTTCTACTAAACCACCGGTTCATGAAGCTCTATAGATTATGAGACATCATATTGGGGGATATAAAAAATAATGAAGAGCTTATGAATAAATTATTTTGTGAGTTCGATCCTGAAGTTCCCAACAACATAGTGGAATCAGAGGAAACCTTGTTAGGATGCACATGGAAAGAAAAGGAAAAAGGAAATCTTGTATATCTTATAGATGAAGAACAGGTTGAAGATCTTGAAATTGAATATAGAGAGGGTGAGTGTGAGGTATTAGAATTTACATATGAGTAAGCATGTTCCTACCATGTACCATTGAAGACCAATAAAGTAAACATTGGGACACAAGACATGTAAAAATAGGTGATCATTGGTTACTATTGTTACAACCAGCGGTTTTAAAAATAATTGAGCCATTGCATGAAGTTTAGGATCTATTTCCCAAACAATACCATGAGCTAAAAGGTGTGCATCCATTGCAAGGAAACATGAAAATCAAACTCAAGGATGGTGCGTGACTAGTTCGTAAGAGGCCTTACCAAATGAATCTTAATATGTGCATGAAGGTTAAGGGTGAAATTGACAAAATGATCAAGATAATAATTATTAAGACCATTCAGGAGTCATAATGGATAATCCTAATGGTTATCAGCATTAAAAAGGATGACATGATAAGGATTTTTATTTACTGTAGATTTCTTAATACTTCATGTGTCATTGATCCTTTTCCCACACCATTTACCAAGGAGATCCTAGAAGGTGTTGTAGGGTGCGAGATCTATTCTTTTATAGATGGATTTTTAGGATATCATCAGGTAAGGATCGTGCGCATGAAGACTAGGAAAATACAACTTTTTCAATTGAATGGGGATGTTTTTCTTACACGGTTATGCCCTTTGGCCTGAAGAATGTGTTAGCGGTGTTTTTGCACATTTTGTTAAAGTATTTCAAGACTTAATTTAAAAGTTTCTTCATGTATATTTAGATGATTGGACTATTTATGGACTGGTTAAAGACCATTGTGACTACTTGAGGTTGATGTTTGAAATATGCACATAGCTTATAATCTCCTTGAATATTAAGAATTTTATTTTTGTGACACCATTTGGTACTTTGTTTGAACACATTATATGTAAGGAAGGATTAGTGGTAGACCTAGCCAAGATTGTAGTTATTGTGGGATTCGTGGATCCAACCAATCAAATAAAATTACACAAATATCTTGGGCATACAAGATACTATAGAAAATTCATCAAGGCTTATGCCAAGATCATTGCGCCACTTGAGGAGATATTTAAAGAAAAGGGAAATTTTATTGGGCTCATGTGCAATAGCGGACATTTTGGCCTTAAAATATAAGCTAACCATCATGCCCATTCTATACTTCCCTTCGTAGAATAAGAATTTCCATGTTCATGTGGATGCCTTTGGTATAGCCATTGGCATGAGTATTGGCCTAACCTAGGGAAGGCAATGTTGATCACCCAATCTGATTTGCAAGTAGGAAGCTAATGTCGGCATAGCAGAATTATACAACTACAGAGTGCAAGGTGTTATCAATTGTGTACGCGCTTTAAAAATTTAGATAGTATATGATATTAACACCATTTATATTCTACACTTATGACATGACACTTAAGTATCTCAGGTTAATAAGCCATTTTCACAAGGGCTCATTTTTTGTTGGATCCTTTTATTTCGGGTGATTGAGTTTTTCGGTTATATGCAAACCGTGTAAGCAATCTCTTGGACCAAATCACTTGTCATGGATTAAATTTGGAAAGGATGTGCAAATCATAGATGATATTATGCCGATGTTTATTTATTATGATTACCTCACATTCCAACTAATTTGGAGGACATTTCAATATTGTAATGCATACAGAGTTACACCTGAAAAAATGAAGACACTATAGAAAAATACTTGGTCATTCACATAGCACCTTACTAGTTGGTTAGGGAGAATTATACAGGATGGGTAAATATGAATTATTACACATGTGTATGTTAAAATGTGAGTGCAAAGCAATAATAGAAGAAGAACATTGTGGAATTTTAGGAGGAAACTATGCAAGAAAATTAACCACACACAAGATATTACTTACTAGATTATGGTGGGAGACACTCTATAAGGATACCATGGCATTTCTAGAATCATGTGATCATTCTCAATGACTAGGAAACTAGGATCAAATATTTTTGTGACCTATTGCAAGTGCAAAACCTTTTGAGAAGTGGGAAATTGACTTTTTTGGTCCAATCATAATAGCTACATGTAGGAAAGTGCATGTTATATTATCAAATGCATAAATTACTTGAAAAGATGGGAGGAAGAAACACCTACAAATGATTGCACTACACCTACAGTAGTAAGATTCATATGGAAAATCATTATTATTTGGTGTGGTTGTCTATTTAGCCTTACCAGTGACAGGTTGTTGGTTCGAAAATCACGCTTGGGCAGATTTATAGATAAACGAGTCAACAGTGTGCAGGGCATAACCCCTCTTTGAGTCAGCAAAGCGAAACTGGTTTATTGCTATTCTACTAGCAGGAATCTATGCAAGTCTCACAATATTCTGCCTTCGAGGGTTTGGGATCTCATCCCAGTAGATGTGTTTCCGGCTTAGATGAAAAATGAAAGGAGGGGAGGAAACGAAGAAAGATCAGATCCGAAGGGAGAAAAGAAATGAATTCCAAAGAAGAAGGGTCAAAGGGTCTATGGTTTGGGTTGGTAGTAAACAGAGCCGAACCTACTTGCATAGATGGATAAAGCAATACTAATGAATAAATGACAACAAAGTAGAAGCAAATCCAACAGAACAATCACACAAATCTAACATAAGAAAGATCTGATATTAAAACACATGTATTCAGCACAAAGTCTAAATATATTGTATTCAATGTTTGTTTCTGTTACAAAGAGTTCAAAATCTTCTCCTTACTTCTATTTCTCATCTGAAAAGTATTCACCCCTCGAATACAACAAGTATTCGAGTATTTATAGAAGAAGGAGAAGAAGGAAGGCAAAAAGGAACCAACCACCTATTTACATAAAAGTACAAAATATCTCAAAGTCATGTTGACTTTTGACAACTTGATGGATGACATCATCCCATGGTGCAACATGGATGATGTCATCATTTGTGCCAACATACTTTAGACATTTACAAAAATAAATTCGAAGAAGAGAAATTATTCGTCGTCGTCGTCCCACGGCTGAAAGGGGATATCCTACTTCTGCTGCTTTGCTCAGGTGACAAGATGTGGAATTGGGCACGGTATTCCATGAACTTGCTGATCATGGGCTCTAATTGATCCTGAGAAGGATCCTTGTGTCGCTCACTGATAGCCTCGCAAGTCTCCCGCTCATCTGTGAGCTTCTCTGGGAGTTTGGAATACTCATTCTCTACTTCTATTAAGAACCCAATGAAGTCTCGACAGGCCAACAGGTTATTGATGGATTCTGCGTCAAAAGTGACCTCTAGCCCCAGCCCTTGCGAAACGATCTCCTTGAAGATCTGAATGGTTTTGTCAACCTTCCTTAAGGCAAAAGAAGGAGTAAGCAACCCTGGAGACATCATTAGAATGATTTGTTCCATCTGATGCATTGCGTCCAGGGCTTCTTCCTTTACCTTATCAATATTTTCGAGGATGAATTCCAGTTGATCCATCCGGTAATCCAGAGTGGAAAGGATTTTATTGAGGGCCCTGGGGTGACCAAAAATGCCGAACTTGACCAGATCTTCGACTGAACAGTCGAACATTATTTGAAAGGTCTCATTCTGCAGCCTAGCATGGTCCATCTCTTCGGATATGGGTCCTGCTAACGCCTGGAGTTCTTTGTTCACCTTGTTGATGTTTAGATACAAATCGGTGAACTTGATGATCACTCGTTCACTGTCCTTGAGGATCTGGCTCCTCTAGGTAGAAACTGCCATACGCTGCTCACCAATATTTACATATTCATTAATTCTATCCTGACTCAAAGGCTTAGGAGTTTCGGCGGCGCGATTATGGGAGGTGCACTGCCCATCTTCTGTAAGGCATGGAGAAGATGTTTATTTTTCTCTTTCAGTAGCCTTTTCTCTTCTTTTTCTTCTTGAAGCTTCTTGCAGAGGGCGTCAACTATAGATAGGGCCTCTCCTTGAAGGCTTTCAGAAGACGTCCCCATTATGACTTGAGTCACTGTGTAATCTGTCAAGACAGATCCTTTTTATCTTTCAGAGGATTGGGGCATGCGATCTCCATTACCCTCTCTCCCGAAGCACTTTGAGAGAAGCATGTGATATGCTTTTTCTTCTTGGCCCCCTTTGATGGGATAACGGAAAAGTCCATCGGTGTGATGGGAACTTTCCTTTTCTGTTGACTTAGGTGCTGGGAGATCCAGGCTGGACTTAGGGGAGAAGGACCAGAAACAGAGAAGGGGGCAGCTGCAGTAGTAGAAGGGAAAAACATGGAGACACGTGGCGGTGGCATCGAGAGGGAGGCCGAAGAAGTGCTCACGGGAGGAAGAGATACTGCAGGGGAGGAAGACATAGGAAGGGAAGGGAGCTCAGAGATGAGGGAAGAAATGGAGGGGACGAGTCCACAAGAGAGGAGAAGATGGATGAAGAAGCAGGAGGAATAGTAGAAGAAGGGGGAGAGGACACGACCGAAGGAATGGTCACTTGGGTCACTCGAGGAGGGGAAGGAGGAGAGGGAGAAGGGACAGAAGGGACCTCAATATTTGCAGTAGTGGTGACATCCTGAGTGGATGTGCCTCACTGGAACATCTTCTGCTGTTTCTTTCTCTGGAGAAGCCAGAGTTATAACTTGTTCGGGTGTAGCGGAAGGAGGACTTTCAGGAGCTTCCTCTTGGGTGGAGCTAGATTCACCCTCTTTGCCTTTTCCTTTGCCTTTTGGTTGCTGTTTAGCTTGAGGAGGTGTGTTTCCCAATGGAGAGGTTGTGAAATCGACCCCGAGGTAGATGAGCCCGTTCATTCGGCACCAATGCTCTGTTCTGCGCAGAGTTTCCTTGACTCTCTCCTTGATTGTTTGAGGATCTTTGGTCCTATCAATCACCGTGAAAGGCCAATCGTCCCCACCCGTGTCAAGATACACTTGATCCACTTCTTGCTCAGTAGTTTGGTAGCCTTTGGGGACGATGGCCACCCCATACTGGATGATTTCTGCTAAGGCCAAGCGGGAATGATCCTTCCTCTTGAGCTCAACCTCATGATATATGTCGATGTAGATATCTTCGATCTGAGGGATGTGGATCGGGTTGAGCTTGGTAGGTAGAAAATTTCTCGGTCGAAGGTGGGTCTTGCTGGGAAGTTATGTTTCAGATTCAGCAGCTCCAGTTCTGCAAACATGTCTTTCACCTTATGGTGAGTGAGACACGTATACCTACCCACTGTGAGGGGGAAAGGAGTTCCACCCTTCTTTCTCTTTAGACACTTTTCGTGGTAAGTAATAAGCTGCCCTGACAACTCTAGCAGGATCAACTTGGGACCGGCATACCTGGGCAGTTTAGTTGGCTCTCCCAAGAAGTTGACTGCCCTCAGATAGGTAAATGTGGGGAATTGAGTGAACAGGGCCCCCCATTTCTCTGTAGCCGCTACGATGCTCTTGGTCGTATGACTGTGAGTCATATTTGGCCTCAACAGGAAAATGATGAAATAGAAGAATGCATCATTGATCTTTGTGAATTGGGGAATGCTATTTTCTAGCTTTAGTTCTGGATAATATTCATAGATTTTAACTTGGGGCCAAACCCCACACCGCATCAGAGCCGGATAGTCCCTTTCTGAAGCTACAACATAGACCACGTAGGAGTTCATATAGAACCTCCCCGTTGTGTTAAGTTGTTGTAGCTGCTCCGATATCGTGCTGCTTATGATTTTTGCCCACTCAAAGCGTTGATCGGGCACATTTTTGTTCATTGTTTCAAGGTACCGCAGCATCCACTTGTGAAAATAATGGGCGTCAGGAAGCCCAAAGACTCTGCTCAGGAACGTGATGGTGTCACTGAGTTCCTCTGAAAAGTCACTACGATGAATGACTTGTGGCCACCGAGTCACCACCTTTTTATTCTTCAGATAAACCTCGTTCATCAGCTACATGCACTGATCCTCATTGTCGTCCCAGGCCTTGATGCAGTCTTCCCGGCTTACGGCCACAAAGTGCCGGTGGTGAGGGATGCCGAGCATTATTTCAAAGTGGCGGGCAGTGAGGTTGATTATAACCTCACCCTTCTCATTGTGGACACATCTTGTGTCTTTATTGTAGCATCGGGCAACAACCATCATGAATTCGTTGTTCACGGCGCTAACTGGGATCCCTCCAGCAAAGTGCAGGGCACTGCCTATCAATTTGTCCATCCATGGACTTCTTGTGACCCTCTGGGTTCTGGCCCAGAAATATTCCATGTCAATATGGCCCAGTTCTGAGTCTCTGATGTCTAGGTCACACTCTGCTTGGGACTCGGGCATCCTGACCCTCTGATATTTATACTTCATTTCTTCTTCTGTGAGCTTGGCCTTGCCTTTAGATTTGGTAGGTCTCTTGCTTGATGTTGACATATGTAACTCTGAACTCAGTTGCTGATCTGCAAGAAGGAGAAGGGAAACCCAACGCAAGAAGGTCATGTTAGCTATTCGATCTTCCATTAAAGCATTGACAGAAAGAAGAGTTAGCAATTTTAAGGCCTCAGGGTGTAGGGCGCATGTATACTGCAAGCTACAGGGTTAAATAACAAGGCACACAGAAAGGGCTGCTGCAAGGGATAAATCAGCGCCAAAGGGCGCATGGCGCATGGACACTGCAGATTGCATTTTGTTGTTGTAAGCACAAGTGCGCCTGCGCCATGTGTATATATTTTATAAAGGGCGCAGATATTTTTCATGTTACACGGTGCAATTATAATGCATGTAACATCATTTTTTCATGCGCCACAGGAGAACTTGGCATGGCGCATGGAAGGTCTACATAACATGATGTTGTTGTAAGCATGGATGCGCCTGCGCTATTTTAAAGTTTTACACTTGGCACAGATTTTGTTGGTGTTGCATAGATGCAGGGTGCGCCAAAGGGTGCAGGTTTAAGCGATGCAACAAATGAGTTTGGTGCACCAAAAGGGGCACAAGGAAAGTGTTTGCAACAAATGAAGGAAGTGCGCCATGAGGGCGCACTGTTTCTTAGTGTAACAGTCATGGTATGTGCGCCATTGGCGCGACTGTGTATCGTGTTGCAGGGGTGACAGATGCGCCAAAGGAGAAAAATAACAGTGTCTCCCTTTCAAGCCATGATTCTTTCTCTTGAGGGGTTTGCATGTGGTTAAGCTCCTTTTTAAGGATTCATTTGGGTTATGAAGAAGCTTATTCAGAGAGTTCCAAGCCATTTTTTAGGACAGAGTTTCCCCTACTAGCAGATCTGGAAAGAGGGGGAAAAAGCATGGGTAGAGAAAAACAGCAAGGAGGATGGGGAGCTCATGTTTTGACAATTTTTTTAACTCAATCCAAACCAGCAAGCAGCCAATAAACAAAACACCAAACACAGAAGCAATGAGGACCTCTTACCAGGATATATAACGAAGAAATGTGCAAACGGGTCCACAAAGCGATTTGAAAACGACAGTAGGTGGTGCTACTGGTAGGTACAGGTGTAAGAGAAAAATCACGTGATTGTGTCGGATGACAATGACAGTGCAGACGCGCCTATATATAGGTGAAGTAGTAATAAATGCGCCACCAACTTTTTAAGTGGTGCATGAAAAGCATTGTCGACACAAGAAAGCGTGCGCCCTGTGGCACATCGAAAGACTTGCCAACACAAATTTATTTGCACCCTTGGCGCACCGAAATACTTGCCAACACGAAGTTATATGTGCCCTTGGTGCACCGAAAGTGATGTTGACATAAGAATATGTGTGCCCTAGGCGCACCAAAAAGTGGCGCAACAAATGTTTTGTTGACATGAAGGCGCATGCGCCTTGGCGCATGCAAGGAAGACTCAACATAGTGAGGCACACCAAAACACCTGTTGACATGAGAAAGCATGCGCCAAAGGATTTAAAGGGGGCACAAGAAAACTTGATGTTACATGTAAGGAATGTGTGCCCAACCAAAAAAATACCAAAAATGGCTAAGTTCGGAAAACTAGATTTCCTGGGAAGGGATTTTGCAACGTTCCAAACGCAAGGGGTCCCTGACGAGGGGCCAGAACAAAATTTTGGTAGGGTTATCTGTAAAATTGCCCCCAACAATTTTACGGGATAACAGCTGGCTCTTTCTGGGGACTATCTCTGAGTGGACCTCAAGGGTAGAGAATCCCAGATCTCACGTGCCTATCCATTGGGCGACAGAGTCAAAAACAAGGGGGACCGGAAAGGGAAACACACAACCAACAAAAGAAAACACATGACAAAAACAAACACACAACTGAAGCAAACTGTACAAAGAAGAGAGCGAGCTCTACTTCCTGAAGATTTTCAGATGTTGCCCGCTATAGGGAAGCGGGAGCTTAGTTCCATCCAAATACGAGAGATAGAAACTGTTCTCTCCATTTAACTGCTTGATCTTGAAGGGCCCTCTCCATAGGGAATCAAACTTTCCATGCATGCCCTTTGGCTCTCTTCATTTGTCCCACAAAAGGACGAGGTCTCCCACCTGGAAATTTCTTGGCTTAGCTTTTTTATCGAACAATATTTTGACCTGATTCTGATGTTCAGTGATCTTGTCGACCACCTTTACTCTCTTTTCTTCGAGCTCTGCTAGATACATGATCCTCTTTTCAAGGGAACTTTGAAAAGTTTCATCTTCGATTGCCCGTGCCAAACGTAGAGCAGGGAGTTCAGTGGAAATGGGAAGCTCGGCATCGGTGCCATATAACACTTGAAAAGGTGACATACCGAGAGATCTCTTGGGAGTAATGCGATCTGCCCACAAGGCATCGTATAAGGACTTGTGCCACATTCATTGATTCTCATCCACCAGCTTTCGTATGATGGTCACCAAGTTTTTGTTACTGGATTCTGCTTGACCATTTCCCTGAGGGTAATAATCTGAGGCGTGAGCTAAAGTTATCCCATATTCGTAGCAAAAACTAATAACTTCCCGTGAAGAGAAGTTAGAAGCATTATCAGCAACAATCTTGTTTGGAACGCCAAACCTGACAATGATATTTTCTTTGATGAAACTACAAACAACTTCGGAAGTGGCATGTTTGACAGGTATGGCTTCCACCCACTTGGTGAAGTAATATGTTATTGTTAGGACATAATTATGTCCGGCACTCGATTGGGGATTGAGTGTGCTGATAAAATCAATTCCCCACTGCTTGAATGGTTTGTTGACAATGACCGGCCTGAGGGGAAAAGTGGCCAACTTGGGCTTGCCGACGAATGCTTTGTGAGTTCACACTTTGCTACCTAGGTGGCCGTATCTTGAAAAGTGTCGACCAATAGTACTGCCCCGATTATCTTGTGTGCTTTATTACGGAAGAGGAGAAATGGCCCCCACAGGCTGAATTATGAAAACTTTCAAGTAACTTCACCTGTTGTGGCTTGTCAACACATCGCAAGAAGACACCGTCTATCCCGCGTTTGTATAAACCGTCATCCCAGATGACATATTTGGCTGCTCTGAGCTTTATAGTGCACTTCTCCTTTGCAGTTAGGTGAGCTGGGCATTCACCGTAGGTAAGAAAGAAAGCAATATCGGAATACCACTCATCGCTGGTTGCGACAAATAGGACCAGAGGCAGTGAATCGGGTTTATCCAGCCAGTCTTGTGCTTCATTGGTACAATCATTCTTTCCTCCGGAAACTTCCGACCCTTGGTTTTCGGCCATAAGTTGACACAAGCCTTTGCCTCTTACCAACTTGGTTGGTTTTATATCTAGATCATACTCCTGGACCTTTGCAATCCAATTTCCGCGCAAGCTTCCTAACTCCTGTTGAGTTAAAATTGATTTGACTGCCGTGTCAGGGACCAGGACCGCTATATGAGAATTTAAAATGTAATACCTGAAGTTTTTGACTGCTTTGACAACGGCGAAGGCATGCTTTTCTAACTGAGACATTTTTAATTCGTGAGGCTTGAGGGGAGAGCTCATGAACGCAATTGGGGATTCAACATTCTCAGAATTCTTTTGCATCAAGATGGCAGATACAGTATGCTCAGATGCATAGCTATACATGATAAAATCCTTGGAGAAGTCAGGGCATACCAGGACTGGTGCGTGAGCGACGGAGGATTTTATTTCCTCGAACGACCTTTTCCCTTCCTCGCTCCATCGGAAAGTTGGTGACCCTTTCATCATGTCCAATATATGACGAGTCTTTTCAGCAAAGTTGGGAACAAAACGCCTGAGAAAGTTCACCTTTCCAAAGAAAGAGTGGACGCCGGTCTTGCTTGTAGGCAAAGTGAGGCTCTGAATAGCCTTAACTCTTTCGGTATCTATCTTCGTTCCTTCTTTGCTAACAACATGCCCTAGCAACTTTCCTTCTGTGACTCCAAAAATAGACTTTTTCGGGTTTAGGGAAATCCCATGCTCTCGGCATCTAGCCAATACTTGCTCCAGATGATCACAATGATCACTTCGTTGTTTAGAGAACACAGTCAAGTCATCCAAATAAATGACAATGACTTTCCCCATCATACCTTTAAATGCCAGGTCCATGGCCCGCTAAAAAGTGGCGCCAGCATTAGTCAGACCAAAAGGCATCTTGTTGTAGGCAAACGTACCCAACGGAGTAGTGAATGTTGTTTTAAATTGATCTTGAAAGCGAGACTTCAATATGATTGTAGCCCAAAAACCATCAAGCATGGACAACATTTCTGATCCAGTTACCACTTGTAGAACTTGATCCATTATGGGAAGTGGGTAGTTGTCTTTTAAGGAAGCCTGATTCAAGTTTTGAAAATCTACGCATATGCGTATTTCACCATTTTTCTTGCACACTGGCACAATGTTTGCTACCTAAGTACTGTGATGGATAGGAAAAATGATTCTCGCATCCAACATTTTCTGAATTTCAGCCTGGATAGTACCTGAGATCTTAGGGTTATAATGCCTTTGCTTCTGGTGAAAGGGTTTGACGTCTTCTTTCAATGGGATGTCATGCTGGACATCCTTTAGCTTAAAATACTTCAAATCGGCGTAGGACCTTTCCAATACATCCATGTATTTCTTGATGGTTTGACAAACTTACGCTTCTCTTCAGCGTGCAACATTTTCCAATGTTCACAACTCTGAATGTTCTACCGAACCTAAATTAATCGGTTCGGTTTAAGGGATGAGCTAGCTGTTGTATATATCTTCCCCCCGGGTAGATATAGACAAGCGGAAGAATATGGAAACCAAAGAAATTCAAACCTCGGCCAAGCGCACGAGATGGCGCACGAAATGAGTGTCGACATAAGAAATAATGCACCCTTGGCGCACGGAAATGGCGCACATAAGAGGATGTCGACACAAATGTAAATGCGCCCTTGGCGCACAGAAGAGGATGTTGACATAGAAATAGACGCGCCCTTGGCGCACAGAAAGGAATGTTGACACGGAAAAAGTTGCGCCCTTGGCGCAGGTAAAGTGGCGCACGTAAACATGTGTCGACACAAACATATTTGCACCTTTGGCACATGAAAAGGATTGTCAACATGCATATGGATGCGCCAAGGTGCACCTTCAGGAGGCGCAACATTCGAGCGCCGAGAGCGACACTCACGCGCGAGATATTCGATGGCCATAACTTTTGACCGAGAGCTCCGATTCACACAAGGTTGGACTTTTCGAAATCTACGGCGTCCTCTACCTAACTACATTGGATATCTTTAATTGGGTGAGAAAAGTTCTTAAAAATGCAAAATACAGTTTTCCACTTTTGGGGTTTGATATGGTCCTCACCTACCACCATAATGAGATGAATTAAATACAACCTGAGGTGGTTGGGGTAGATTTGGACTTTCTCTCTCTTCTCTCTCTCATTCTTCCTATAAATTGTAAGGAGGGGCTTCTTTCTAAAGGTTGGACATTCTTGTTTTGGCCCCTCCTTCTTCTCTTTTGGAGTAGAGTTGTGGAGCTCAAACCTCCCATCTGAAACTGTAATGCACCTTTGCCTCTGGGCATTTTTTGCAGTGTATTGTATCAACCTTCAGAGCAAATAAATGCATGAATGTGGATGTTTCTCAACCCTCTATGTGTTTCATTTTGCATCCTCCTGATCTTTCACTGTGAATATGTTTATCTGTGCATGATTTTGCATTGCATTTCTGTGGTCTGTGTTTAATTGGCAAAACGTATGTTCTTCATTCCTCGGTGCATCACCTCCTTAGCTTAGGTTTGTTTTTATGCATTTCTCTCTCCCTGTCTCCTTGGTAGTTAGATTAGGTTTTAGTAGACTCTCTGCGTTTTATTGGTGCATCTGAACAGAGGAATAGGAGCCGGCCTTCATCCGGAGAGCTTTTCCGATTTCGCAAGGTCCCACACTTGGGAAAAGCTCCATGTTGTGCAATCGCACTGAGATTCTCAACCCATCGAGTTGCAGAGTCCCAGGGGTGCTGTGATTCGACACCAACAGATTTTAGCTTTGCACGCAGGTGGGACCCAGAAGTCATTCCACAGTTTCGAAGGAACTTTCAAGAAATTCGGACTTAAAAAATTGCAGGTTTTACAATTTCATATTTTCACCTTCCAGGCTGAACTTTGAAATCGATTTTCAAGGACTTAACTTGCTCGAAACAAGTCAAAATTTCACCAGCTGATAGATCTGGGGGTAATCTTCAAAAGGGTATTCTTAGATTTTTGAGATTTTGACTTTCAAAATTTCATGGTTTTTTGATTTTCGGATTTCAGGTTTTCGGAAGTCTGGCATTTTTGGGTTTTCAGGACTGTCATTCCAGAATCAAGTTCCAAACTCTAAAATATCAAAAATACAGGTCTTTCAATTTTCCATTTTTAAATATCGTCAGGTTTGGTGTGTAACTTGGCAGGATCTAGCCTTTTGAGGCTCACTTTCTAACACATCTGGCGACTCCGAAGGGGTAGAATTCGGTGTAAAGCAAAAAGTTTCCTGGGCATATGAGAAGAATTTGAACCAGGTCTAATACTCGAGAAGAGGGGCTATTTTTCCACTTGCAACTATCACCAGGTAGAGGAAGGAGAGGAAGAAGACCACAAAGATCACCATCTCCGCCTAACAGGACTTTGTCTACACCTCCACCTGGTAGGCCTTTTCTCGCATCAACCAGGGTTCTTAGGCCAATCATAATGGCGCATCTACCACCGAATCCCTTTGTCAATTTCATGGGTAGTAGTCCACTTTCCCTAAATTCTCATAATCAAATTCCAGTTGCAGCGCTAAAGAATATCCCCTACTTCACAGGTGAAAATCATACTACTCCTATTGACCACATCCAGGATATTGCTAATGCATGTGCAATCCACGAAATAAATGAAATGGATGTTGCAGTCAAGTTATTGGCTTCATCTTTCAAAGGCAAGGCCTTCTGATGGTTTAGGAGCCTTACATCGAGCTCTATTACAATTGGAACCAACTTTGTTCTCGCTCTTTGCACCAATTCGGGAGAGGGCGGACAATTTATCTTTATTGGAACAGCTGACAACAATCAAAAGGGCTCCTAACGAACAAATGGCAGATTTCAACTTTAGATTCCAACGGACATGGGACAGGATCCCAATAGCTGTTAGACCAACTGCCGAAGGAGCATTCCTTTATTTCTTAAAGGCTATAAATTCAGACATAGCCATGATGATCCAATCAATGGGAGGGACAACGCTGCCAGGGTCCTATGACACAAATTAATTAGAGCAGAGAACTATTTGATCCAAGCCGGAAAGCTTGCACCAAGGCCACCAATGCCTCTCTATCCAGACATGGGAAATCCTACAACCAGTCAAGCACCAGAGTTGAATCCCATTCCAACTCCTAGAAATCAAAGCAATAATGAGGCGTCGACTTCTTCAAATACTTCAAAGGAATTGCAGGAGGTCATGAAACAATTGCAGAACCTTGGAAATGAGCTTGTGACTATCAAAAGACAGCAAGCTCAAAGTGCTAGACCGTATCAGCCTCAAGCACAGTACCAAGCTAGGCCCCCATACCAACAAAATAGACCACCACCTCAGGCTGCAAATCAAAACCAGAACCAAGGACAGCCTCAAGCTGCCAGGCCATTTCGACCGTATGATCCAAATGCAACGACGTCCTCAAGAGCCTTGGTTCCAACACAAAATAACATGGCACAGGAGTACGACTGGTGTTACCCTTGCAATCTACCTCACAATCAGTCAGCATGTTTCAATGGTGCATCGAATCGTGCCTCGATGGTGCAAACCATTGGTGTTGCTCAAGAACCAAGCCAGGAGGAGAATCAACAGCAACAAACACAACAAGAAGGACCTCCAACAGAAACCACATTGGCAAATTGGCAAACGGAAGACTTCTGTGGAGTTAACCAACAGCCTTTTCAAGGCGTGGCTGCCAACACACGGTCAAAGAAGAGAAATATAGAGAGAGGAAACCATGTAATCCAGCTTGTTTCTCAACCCACTCTTACACAACAAGGGGTCAGTAGACCAAACGCAGCTCCAAATGTGTAGAATCAACCTAAGGTACCTGTTGTAGCAACACATGCACCTGTTCAAGCTCCAGAAAAGGTTGCGCCAAGCAAGGGACAGCAAAAGGACAATTCATCCCCCTTCAACATCATCGATCAAATGAAGAAGACACATGTGAACATTTCCATGTGGGAATCACTGGCGATCCCAGGGCAACGAGATTTATTGCAAGCTGCAATGGCTAATTGGTCTGCCACAAATGTATCAAACCAGGGACATGAGAAAGTTCTCACTAATGCAGTGCAACATGATGGGGGCCAGACAAGAAAAAATTTGAAGCCTCCACCATTCTATGTTTCGTTGATTGTTGGAAACCACTTGGTACACAACTGCATGATTGATTCTGGGGCAAGTAGTTCAGTGATGCCGAAGCAAATAGCAGATCAGCTGGGTTTGAAATATGAGCCAAAGAGTCTTTGAAAGGAGTAAATACAACTAGATGGAACGGCAGTAAGGAACAGTTGGGGTCATCAAAGGGTTAAGCCTAACACTACATTCCTGTCCTAATGTTACAGTTCTACAAGATGTGTCTGTGATTGACCTTCCGCCACTCTTTGCGTTGTGTCTATCAAGAGACTTCACTGCAAAAATCGGTGGATATTTATCTGTAGATTGGTCGCACATGATTTTTAGGACAAGGTATGGAGCCAAAGCAACAATCAGGTCAGAACCAATTGCCCATTTCCATATTGAGCCTCATGTACCAAATCCTATCAATGCAAATTGCTCGGTTTTTGATCAGGAGGAGTGTTCAAGTGATCTAGAAACAGGTACTAAGGTCGAGGGAATTCCTGATTTAACTTTGGATGAATGGGCAAACAAGAGTCATGAATTTGACCCATACAAGGAAATTGAAGAATCTGAATTGGGCGTGTATTGTATACACGAAGAAAATTCACCCATTCCCGACATCATTCAGCCTGAACAAAAGGATGAAAACAAAGTTTGGAAATTATTTTTCGATGGTTCGAGAAGCAGACAAGGTGCTGGAGGTGGTGCAATGTTGATTTCACCACAAGACATCAAATATTTTTCAGCTTTTCGTTTCCAGTTTTCCTGTTCAAACAACACGGCTGAATACGAAGCATTGATTCATGGAATTCATTGGGCCAAGAAAAGGGGCATAAAGAACTTGCAGGTGTTTGGAGATAGCAAGCTAATCGTCAACCAAGTTAGGGGACAACATGCTACAAAGAATGACTTGCTAAGGAGCTACAAGAATAGGGTATGGGACCTCATTGAGGATTTCAAAGCTTTCAACATTGTATCCATACCCAGGAAGAAAAATGAAGCCGCAGATAGGCTCGCAGCAGTTGGAGCGACATTTGATGTGGTTGACAGCATCAGGAGAGAAAAAATGCAGCCACACATCCATGTGGTTGTGAGGCCAGCAGTTCCAGATAACAACACAAGTCGGTGCAGTGTTTGAGAATGATCAACGATCGTCAATTTCTTACAAGAAGAGGCTGAATTTTCAGCTAGGAATCGTGATGATTAGAGTAGCAAGATGGGGATCAAGTAGTACAGCTGCAGACAAACAAGCTTCCTAAGGGTTTGGTAACATTGGAGTCTATCTTCAACCCTAACGACCAGTTTCGTAAGGAAAAGGCAAACATACAGGTCAAGAGAGAAGATTCAGAGCCAATTCCGGTTGGGGAAGACAAAACACTTCAAATTGGCAAAGTGGCCACTGAACAGGAGAAATCAGATTTCATACAACTTTGCCAAGAATTTCCAGATGTCTTCGCTTGGAGCTACGAAGACTTGAGAGGATTCGATCCAAATTTGGCACAACATACCATAGAATTGGATCCAGATGCTAATCCCGTCAGGCAGAAACAGAGACCGGTCAACCCTCACATTGAGCCTCTAATGAAGAAAGAGCTAAATAAGCTGATAGAGGCAAGCATTATATTCCCGATCAAGCACTCAAGCTGGGTTGCAAACTTGGTTCCGGTCAGGAAGAAGAGTGGAGAAATCAGGTTGTGTGTAGATTTCCGAGACCTCAACAGGGCATCTCTCAAAGATCATTACCCACTTCCTTCAATGGAACAAATATTGCAAGTAGTATCCGGTTCAGAGAGATTCTCTCTCCTAGATGGCTACTCAGGGTATAATCAGGTGATGGTAAAAGAAGGTGACCAATTCAAGACGGCTTTCACCACCAAATGGGGACCTATGCCTACAAGAAGATGCCATTTGGGCTATCAAATGTCAGCCACTTTCCAAAGGGCAATGGATATGGCATTCAAGGGGTTGATCAATAAAATAGTTTTGATATATCTTGACGACATCACTGTATTCTCAAAAAATGCAGCGGATCACCTCTATCATTTGAGGCAAGTATTTCAGAGGTGTAGAAGATTTGGGGTATCATTGAATCCCAAAAAATGCATATTCTTGGCTCACGAGGAAAACTTCTAGGCCATATTGTTTCAAAGGAGGGGTTGACAATTGACCCAAAAAGAGTTGAAGCAATTCAAGCATTGCCATTACCAAATCACAAGAAGGCTCTTCAAAGCTTCTTAGGAAGGATCAATTTCGTCCGCAGGTTTGTTCCAAATTTCTGCTCTCGTAAAACCAATAACACTAATGTTAAAGAAGAGCATGGCATTTAAGTGGACATCTGAAGGCAAGGCAAGTTTTGAGGCAATAAAAGAGGCTATATCTCAAGCCCCAACTCTCATCAATCCAGACTTCTCTAAGGACTTCATGCTATATGCCTTTGGTGGTGGGAACACAATTTCTGCAATCTCCCGTACAACAAAACAAAGAAGGGTTAGAACAACCAGATTGCTTTCTTCAAGAAAAGCTTGGAAGAATACGAAACTAGGTACTCTTTCATTGAAAAGCATGTCCTTGCGGTAATCGAAGCTTAAAGAAATTCAAGCACCTAGTCTCAAACAACAAGATCCAATTATTAGTCTCATGCGGGAGTCAAGGACTTCCTTCTAAACAAGGATCTGAATGAGAAACGTGCGGGATGGATAACTCGTGTCATGGAATATGACATCGAGATCAAGGTCACCAAACTAGTACGTGGGAAGGGACTATGTGAGCAAACTAGCCTTGAGTCGTAAAAGTTGAAGCCGGTGATGAAAAGGAGACTACCTTGGTACTACAGATGATCAAGAACAAGAAAATGATGACGTGCCTACTCCTTGTTGGACTAAAAATATGATACACTTCCTACGATGTGCCTATGCCCTCCGTAAATGAGAAAAGCAAAGAGGAGATATTTCAGATTACAAGCCATTCCATATGTGCTTGTTGATGGTGTTTTGTTAAAGAAAGAAATCAATGGAGTTCTATTGAGGTGCATTGGGATAAGTCAAATTGAGAGGGTGTTACGAGATTTTCATGATGGAGATTCTGGAGGACATTTTGCCCCACGAGTAACAACTCTCAAAATAATGAAGGCAGGTATTATTGGCCGGCAGCCTTCAAGGATCGCTATACATGGATAAGAAAGTGCAAGAAATGTGCACTCTTCACAGCAAAGAAAGACAAGCAGCACTTCCATTGCACCCAATTCTGGTTGACCAACCATTTATGCAATGGGGATTGGACTTCGTCGGGTCATTAATCCAAACTCAAGCCAAGGCCACAAGTGGATTCTCACGGCAACAGACTATTTCACCAAGTGGACCGAAGCAGTAGCGCTCAAGGAAGCAAATGAGTCTAACATACTAGACTTTTATGAAGGAATAGTGACCAGGTTTGGTGTGCCGTCCACTATCATATCAGACAATGCATTGGCATTTATAGGTTCCAAAATTACAGAATGGGCTGTTAAGAATGGAATCTACTTGAGCACCTCTTCAAATTATTACCCGCAGGGTAATGGACAGGCAGAGTCCACAAACAAAAATTTGCTAAGAATCATCAAGAGGACTCTGGATGAAAATCAAAGAACATGGCATACAAAGCTAAAATCAGCGTTATGGGCTGACAGAATAACACCAAAGAGGTCTACAGGGAATTCTCCCTACAAGCTGGTCTATGGGAAGGAGGCAGTATTGCCCATATCATTAGAACTGCCTGCATTGGAGTTCATGAGGCAGTTGGAGTTAGCTGAGTTCGAACCAATGGAGGCTAGGTATGCAGAGTTGATGGAATTGGAAGAAATTAGAGAACATGCAGTTCAGACGATCGAAAAGGATCAGGCCTTAGTAAAAAGATGGTTTGATAAGAAGGCAAGAGCAAGGACCTTCCAGGAAGGGGATCTAGTTCTAAAATGGGATGCAGATCGGGCAAGACCAGGAAAGCATTCCAAGTTTGACGCCATTTGGAGTGGCCCCTACATGGTCACGGGGTGCAAGAGTAGCAATGCCTTCCAATTATCTACATTGGACGGAGAAGAACTTTCGATTCCGGTCAACGGAATCTATCTTAAACATTGCTACTGAAAAGAGAAAATTTCTACCCTTGTAAATATTAGCTTAGATTTCAATTCCTCTAAGTGCGTTTGCACATTGTCTTGTTGTAGTTAGGTTTCACCCATAAGTGCTTTGGCACAGGTTTCGTTGCTCTCAGGTTGTTTCTATAGTTCAAAGTGCTGTCGGAGAAGGAGTTGCGGTTTCAGGCTCGGGATCAGAGATCAAGTTGGTTTCAAGTATTGCTTATGACTCCATGCCCAATGGATTTCTAAAAGGGCCACTGATCTTCTACCTAGCAGGCAGGTGATCCCGTTGAGTCACCAAATTGTTGTATATATCTTCCCCCAGGTAGATATAGACAAGCGGAAGAATATGGAAACCAAAGAAATTCAAACCTCAGCCCAAGGCGCACAGAATGGCGCACACAGAAATGAGTGTCGACATAAGAAATAATTCGCCCTTGGCGCACGGAAATGGCGCACATAAGAGGATGTCGACACAAATGTAAATGCGCCCTTGGCGCATAGAAGAGGATGTTGACATAGAAATAGACATGCCCTTGGCGCACAGAAAGGAATGTTGACACGGAAAAAGTTGCGCCCTTGGCGCAGGTAAAGTGGCGCACGTAAACATGTGTCGACACAAACATATTTGCGCCTTTGGCGCACAGAAAAGAGTGTTGACATGCAAATGAATGCGCCTTTGGCGCACAAAAAGGGTTGTCGACACAAACATATTTGCGCCTTTGGCGCACGAAAAGGATTGTCAACATGCATATGGATGCGCCAAGGCGCACCTTCAGGAGGTGCAACATTCTGAGCGCTGACAGGAAGCAGACCCTGGCGCAGATATTCAGATGGCCATAACTTTTGACCGAGAGCTCCGATTCACACAAGGTTGGACTTTTCGGAAATCCTACGGCGTCCTCTACCTAAATACGAATGGATATCTTTAATTGGGTGAGAACAAGTTCTTAAAAATGCAAAATACAGTTTTCCACTTTTGGGGTTTGATATGGTCCTCACCTACCACCATAATGAGATGAATTAAATACAACCTGAGGTGGTTGGGGTAGATTTGGACTTTCTCTCTCTTCTCTCTCTCATTCTTCCTATAAATTGTAAGGAGGGGCTTCTTTCTAAAGGTTGGACATTCTTGTTTTGGCCCCTCCCTTCTTCTCTTTGGCAGGTAGAGTTGTGGAGCTCAAACCTCCCATCTGAAACTGTAATGCACCTTTGCCTCTGGGCATTTTTTGCAGTGTATTGTATCAACCTTCAGAGAAAATAAATGCATGACTGTGGATGTTTCTCAACCCTCTATGTGTTTCATTTTGCATCCTCCTGATCTTTCACTGTGAATATGTTTATCTGTGCATGATTTTGCATTGCATTTCTGTGGTCTGTGTTTAATTGGCAAAACGTATGTTCTTCATTCCTCGGTGCATCACCTCCTTAGCTTAGGTTTGTTTTTATGCATTTCTCTCTCCCTGTCTCCTTGGTAGTTAGATTAGGTTTTAGTAGACTCTCTGCGTTTTATTGGTGCATCTGAACAGAGGAATAGGAGCCGGCCTTCATCCGGAGAGCTTTTCCGATTTCGCAAGGTCCCACACTTGGGAAAAGCTCCATGTTGTGTAATCGCACTGAGATTCTCAACCCATCGAGTTGCAGAGTCCTAGGGGTGTTGTGATTCGACACCAACACTAGCATCATCTCGCCTTTTCTTTTTTACAAAACGGTCATGCCTGTCGAACAACCGCTCCAAAGAAACCAGGCCCTTCGGAATTTTATTTCCTTTGAGCTGACAAATGCCGTCGTTCCCTTCGGATTCATTGTCTTGATCGGTGACTGATTCACAAGTGGAAGTGGATCCTTCAAAGTGAAGCTCCTTAAAATTTTCCACCTTTTCTAGAAAGGCAATGAGTTGATTGTCATCATTGAATACTTGCCAATGCTGAGAATTGTCTGGCACACTTGGGCGGAAAACCACCTCAATGGTGTATTTGTCTATTTTCAAACCTAGGTGAGGGAGCATGAGGGATGCTGAAATGGCCAATGAATCAGCCATGTCATTCTGAGCTCTTGGAATGGATTCTATTGAAAAGGCGTCAAATTCCTCGATGTCTGTCCCACACTGCGTTGCGGTAATGCCTGAGCCTTTCATTCTTCACTTGATATATCCTTTTAACTTGATTTACAACTAGCTCTGCATCACCTTGTACTTTTAGATTTTTGATCCCTCTTTCCTTTGCGGCTTGCATGCCAAGTAGCAGAGATTCATATTCAGCAGTATTATTTGTGTTGAAAAACTGCAATTTGAAAGAGAGGAATAATCTCCCCATCGGGAGATATTAGCACGGCTCCGGCCCCACATCCACCGGTTGCAAACTGCCATCAAACCGCAAAGTCCATATCTTATTAAGATCTTCTTCTCGATGAGAACAACCATTTTGTCGGACTCAAGGATAGAAAATAGTTCCCATCCCTAATTATTCAAAAATAATTTGAGCCTTAGGGTCTTCGTGGTTAGTAACTAAGTACTTCTTTTTTGATTCTCGGATCCAAAGTATGCATTACACCTTTACAGGGATTCTAGCCTTAGACCAGTCCATATGAATTTCTCCTCCAACCTCACTACAAAAACTCCTTCCCAGCAGAATTCCATAGGCTATTGGAATGTCGGCAACGAGGACGGTCATTTTTACTCTTTTCTCTGGGAATGCCGCAAATGTGAACTACGCGTCTTTGATTTGACCAATCAACGGAACCTGCTTGGTTTCCAAGGAATAACATCTGCCAAAAGGCTTGGTAAGGGTGAGGCCCAGAGCATGGGCAACTTTTACCGGCATGATGTTATCGAAGCCCCAGAATCAATTATGCAGTTACTTAACTTGTGGCCATTGATTAGGAGGGAGAGATAGAAAGGCTCTATCTTGCCTGATGCAGATGTTGAGGCAACATTTATGTGGGATGCAGGAGGAGTGGAAAGGATTCCTTTTAAGGAAACCTGGGGAGCTATGACAGCTTGACTTTGAATGTATTCAGTTAACCTCATCAGCTGCTCGGGGTTTGACTGAAGATACTCGGCTTCAGACATTTGGATCTTGGTCTTTTTAGCATGATCTATGATATCAAATGCGGCCAAAGGTTGCGCTGGCGAAGGAATGAGTCCCTCACTTCACGATGGTAGGGTAGGATTACTGGTCTTGATGGGAATATGAGAGGGCTGATTCGGGGGAGATACAGGGTAAAAGCTCTCTTTGAAAAAGACTTATTGACAGGTTGAGTGGGTAGGGGATTACCTCTCTTTGCAATGGTTGGGTATGCAGATGACGTAGTCTTTTCTTTCTGCACATTGGCAGCGACCTCTGCTTCTTTTCCTTGTGAGCGGGTAAAAACAACATATGATTGTCCACTTGCATATCCTTGTGTACCCTCTTCTTCGTCAGATTCCTCCTCATCAAATTCCATATACCCGATAGTAGAGTCGCCAGTCGGCTCACCGACATCTTGATCATCTTCACCTTGAGACGAAGGTTCTTCATAATTTTGTTCCTCTTCTTCTTCAATTTCAGCTAGAGCATTGACCGAGGAGCCTCAAGTGCCAACCGTGGAGCGGTCACGGGAAACCGCGGCCTATGTGGGATGCTGTTGGGAGTGAAGTTTCTTCGTGGAATATCCCGGTACGAGGAACTGGGGGAAGTTTGGGCTAACTGCTTCTTTAATGCGATCAAGTCATTTGCCATCTTTTGAAATGCTGGGTCGGATGAAGTGGTGGGAGAAGGGCTCAAAGCTTTGGGCTTGGATGATTCCCTTTTTAATTCGCTAGATATGAGCAAGTTGTCTTCAATCCGTATGGCAGCAGCTTGGGCAAGAGGCAAGGTAGTTATTTGTTCATGTAGAAGCAAAAAACTTATTTTTGAGCTCATTGCATTCACAAAGAAACACTTTTGATTTTCTAGTGTTGGCAACATGGCAACAGGCACACGGTTGATTAATGCATTGAACCTGGTGATAAAATCATGCATGGTCTCATTGGCCTCCTTCTTTAGGTGAGTGATCTGTGATAACAATGCAAATGCATCTTCTGAGGGCTTGTATCTATCTTCAAAAGCATCCCGCAAGGTGGCCCAACTGGTAATAGATCCGGCCGGCAAATGCTGAAACCATTCATTGTGGGCCCTTGGAGGGTCTCTAAAAAGAGGCGAACTGACACATCTTCATGAGTCACATCTAGGATACTGCATGACATAATGAATGCAGATATGTGTGAATCCGTGCTTTGGTTTCCGCTCCCGTCAAATTTGGGAAAATTCTTTCGGTTTCCATGTGGGAGCGCATGAACTGGATGTGGTAAAGCGAGGGGGCCCATAGCATTTCCCCATGGCACTACCATTTGAAAGGCTGGAAAAAGAACATGGGCTGGAAGTGCGGTTCCACTGAGTAGCAAGGCACTACAAAGGGATGTGGAGGCTCCTTGTGAAAACTGGTTCTTTTGTGGAGGTGAGGCACTTCTGGCTGACCGATCAGCTGAACTTAGTGATGAAAAGCACACCGGTGTTAAATCGAAGCCATGCCTTTGAAGCAAATCAAAAGTAGGATCGACTTCTCCATGAGCTCTCCTGCCATGGGTAAATGGTTCACTTGCCAGTGTACCTTCCCGATCTGCAATATGGCGGAGCAGATTAAAAACTCTTTTTGGTTGTACTTGCTGATTTTTTTATTTTTCTGACAAAAATCAGCAGCATGTACTTTTCTGAATATTTAAATTTATCCTCTTCTGAAAACTAATTGCGGTTAATGACAAAGAACAACGAGGATAAAATGATAGTGAAGCTTAGTAAGCTGATTTTCAGATCTAAATTTGACTTTTTCAAAGAGTTTGAAATTTTTGGTAAACAGTCAAAAACTCAGATCTATGGCAAAATACAGATTTTTATAAAAACTCAATGAACTAAAGGTCTCCAACTAGGCCCGATCTATGGATCTCAGAAGAAAATTTTCAATTTGGGTCACTTTTGCAAAAATTTGGATTTTGAACAAAAGTTAAAATTTGCAAATAGGTAGTGATTTTTCTAATTTTTATCATACCCTCATAGATCGGATAGATCTGTTTCGATCCCAGTGAGTCGCTAAAAATCATTGGTTGGAAAATCATCACTTGGGAAGATTTATGGATAAATGAGTCAACAATGTGTAGGGCATAGCCCCTCTTTGATTCAGCAAAGCGAAATTGGTTTATTGTTATTCTACTAACAGGAATCTGTACAAGTCTCACAATATTCTACCTTCGGGGGTTTGGGATCTCATCCCAGTAGATGTGTTTTTGGCTTAGAGGAAAAATGAAAGGAGGGGAGGAAATGAAGAAAGATCAGATCCGAAGGGAGAAAAGAAATGAATTCCAAAGCAGAAGGGTCAAAGGGTCTATGGATTGGGTTGGTAGTAAACAAAGCCAAACCTACTTGCATAGACGGATAAAGCAATACTGATGAATAAATGACAACAAAGTAGAAGCAAATCCAACAGAACAATCACACAAATCTAACATAAGAAAGATCTGATATTAAAACACATGTATTCAACGCACAAAGTCTAAATATATTGTATTCAATGTTTGTTTCTGTTACAAAGAGTTCAAAATCTTCTTCTTACTTCTATTTCTCATCTGAAAAGTATTCACCCCTCGAATACAACAAGTATTCGAGTATTTATAGAAGAAGGAGAAGAAGGAAGGCAAAAAGGAACCAACCACCTATTTACATAAAAACTACAAAATATCTCAAAGTCATGTTGACTTTTGACAACTTGATGGATGACATCATCCCATGGTGCAACATGGATGATGTCATCATTTGTGCTAACATACTTTAGACTTTTACAAAAATAAATTCGAAGAAGAGAAATTATTCATCGTCATCGTCCCGCAATGAAAGGGGATATCCCGCTTCTACTACCGCTCGCTCAGTGACGAGATGTGGAATTGGGCATGGTATTCCATGAACTTTCTGATCATGGACTCTAATTGATGCCGAGAAGGATCCTGTGTCACTCACCGATAGCCTCGCAAGTCTCTAGCTCATCTGTGAGCTTCTCGGGAGTTTGGAATATTCATTCTCTACTTCTATTAAGAACCCAATGAAGTCTGGACAAAGCTAGCGTGGTTATTGATGGATTCTGCATCAAAAGTGACCTCTGGCCCGAGCCCTTGTGAAACAATCTCCTTGAAGATTTGAGTGGTTTCGTCAACCTTCCTTAAGGCAAAAGAAGGAGTAAGCAACCCTGGAGACATCGCTAGAATGATTTGTTCCATCTGATGCATTGCGTCTAGGGCCTCTTCCTTTACCTTATCAATATTTTCGAGGATTAATTCCAGTTGATCCATCCGGTAATCCAGAGTGGAAAGGATTTTATTGAGGGCCCTGGGGTGACCAAAAATGCTGAACTTGACCAGATCTTTGACTGAACAATCGAACATTCTTTGAAAGGTCTCATTCGCATCCTAGCATGGTCCAGCTCTTCGGATATGGGTCCTGCTAATTCCTGGAGTTCTTTGTTCACCTTGTTGATGTTCAGATACAAATCGGTGAACTTGGCGATCACTCGTTCACTGTCCTTGAGGATCTGGCTCCTCCAGGTAGAAACTACCATACCCTGCTCGCCAATCTTTACATATTCATTAATTTTATCCTGACTCAAAGGCTCAGGAGTTTCGGCGGCAGTTGTGGGAGGTGCACTGCCCATCTTCTGTAAGGCATGGAGAAGATGTTTATTTTGCTCTTTCAGTAGCCTTTTCTCTTCTTTTTCTTCTTGAAGCTTCTTACAGAGGGTGTCAACTGTAGATAGGGCCTCTCCCTGAAGGCTTTCAGAAGACATCCCCATTATGACTTGAGTCACTGTGTAATCTGTCGAAGATAGATCCTTTTATCTTTCGAGGATTGGGGTATGTGATCTCGCATTATCTTTCGGAGGATTGGGGTATGCGATCTCGCATTACGTGGTGGCAGCATCGAGAGGGAGGCTGAAGAAGTGCTCATGGGAGGAAGAGATACTTTGCAGGCGGGAAGACATAGGAAGGGAAGGGAGCTTAAAGATGAGGGAAGAAATGGAGGGGGACAGGTCCGCAA
The DNA here is from genome assembly GCA_018340775.1 of Taxus wallichiana var. yunnanensis. Classification (NCBI taxonomy): domain Eukaryota; kingdom Viridiplantae; phylum Streptophyta; class Pinopsida; order Cupressales; family Taxaceae; genus Taxus; species Taxus wallichiana. The sequence continues at coordinate 518,251,036 of CM031242.1, read as the reverse complement.
GAGAGGAGAAGATGGACGAAGAAGCAGGAGGAACAATAGAAGAAGGGGGAGAGGACATGACCGAAGGAATGGTCACTTGGGTCACTCAAGGAGGGGAAGGAGGAGAGGGAGAAGGGACAGAAGGGACCTCAATATTTGCAGTAGTGGCAACATCCTGAGTGGATGTGCCTATCGGAACATCTTCCGCTTTGTTTCTTTCTCTAGAGAAGCCAGAGTTATAACTTGTTCGGGTGTAGCGGAAGGAGGACTTTCAGGAGCTTCCTCTTGGGTGGAGCTGGATTCACCCTCTTTGCCTTTTCCTTTGCCTTTTGGCTACTTTTTTAGCCCGAGGAGGTGCATTTCCCAACGGAGAGGTTGTGAAATCGACTCCGAGGTAGATGAGCCCGTTCATTCGGCACCAATGCTCTATTCTGCGCAGAGTTTCCTTGACTCTCTCCTCGATTGTTTGAGGAGCTTTGGTCCTATCAATCACCGTGAAAGGCCAATCGTCCCCACCCGTGTCAAGATACACTTGATCCACTTCTTGCTCAGTAGTTTGGTAGCCTTTGGGATGATGGCCACCCCGTACTGGATGATTTCTGCTAAGGCCAAGCAGGAATGATCCTTCCTCCTGAGCTCAACCTCATGATATATGTCAATGTAGATATATTCGATCTGAGGGATGTGGATCGGGTCGAGCTTGGCCCTAGGCAGATAATTTCTCGGTCAAAGGTGGGTCTTGCTGGGAAGTTATGTTTCAGATTCAGCAGCTCCAGTTCTACAAACATGTCTTTCACCTTGTGGTGAGTGAGACACGTATACCTACCCACTGTGAGGGGGAAAGGAGTTCCACCCTTCTTTCTCTTTAGACACTTTTCGTGGTAAGTAATAAGCTGCCTCGACAGCTCTAGCAGGATCAACTTGGGACCGGCATACCTTGGCAGTTTAGTTGGTTCTCCCAAGAAGTTAACTGCCCTCAGATAGGTAAATGTGGGGAATTGAGTGAACAGGGCCCCCCATTTCTCTGTAGCCGCTACGATGCTCTTGGTTGTGCGACCGTGAGTCATATTTGGCCTCAACAGGTAGATGATAAAATAGAAGAATGCATCGTTGATTTTTGTGAATTGGGGAATGCTATTTTCCAGCTTCAGTTCTGGATAATATTCATAGATTTTAACTTGGGGCCAAACCCCACACCGCATCAGAGCCGGATAGTCCCTTTCTGAAGCTGCAACATAGACCACGTAGGAGTTCATATAGAACCTCCCCATTGTGTTAAGTTGTTGTAGCTGCTTCGATATCGTGCTACTTATGATTTCTGCCCACTCAAAGCGTTGATCGGGCACATTTTTGTTCATTGTTTCAAGGTACCGCAACATCCACTTGTGAAAATAATGGGCGTCAGGAAGCCCAAAGATTCTGCTCAGAACGTGATGGTGTCACTGAGTTCCTCTAAAAAGTCACTACGATGAATGACTTGCGGCCACCGAGTCACCACCTTTTTATTCTTCAGATAAACCTCGTTCATCACCGTATGCACCGATCCTCATTGTCTTCCCAGTGCCTTGATGCGCCTTCTGGCTTATTGCCACAAAGTGTCGGTGGTGAGGGATGCCAAGAATTATTTCAAAGTGGTGGGCAGTGAGGTTGATTATAACCTCACCCTTCTCATTGTGGACACATCTTGTGTCTTTATTGTAGCATCGGGCAACAACCATCATGAATTCGTTGTTCACGGCGCTAACTGGGATCCCTCCAGTAAAGTGCAGGACACTGCCTATCAATTTGTCCATCCATGGACTTCTTGTGACCCTCTGGGTTCTGGCCTAGAAATCTTCCATGTCAATATGGCCCAGTTCTGAGTCTCTGATGTTTAGGTCACACTCTACTTGGGACTCGGGCATCCTGACCCTCTGATATTTATACTTCATTTCTTCTTCTGTGAGCTTGGCCTTGCCTTTAGATTTGGTAGGTCTCTTGCTTGATGTTGACATATGTAACTCTGAACTCAGTTTTGATCTACAAGAAGGAGAAGGGAAACCCAACACAAGAAGGTCATGTTAGCTGTTCGATCTTCCATTAAAGCATTGACAGAAAGAAGAGTTAGCAATTTTAAGGCCTTAGGGTGCAGGGCGCATGTATACTGCAAGCTGCAGGGTTAAATAACAAGGCGCACAGGAAAGGGCCACTGCAAGGGATAAATCAACACCAAATGGCACACGGCGCATGGACACTGCAGATTGCATTTTGTTGTTGTAAGCACAAGTGCACCTGCACCATGTGTATATATTTTATAAAGGGCGCAGATATTTTTCATGTTACACGGGTACAGGATGTGCCAAAGGGCGCAGGTATAATGCGTGTAACATCATTTTTTCATGCGCCACAGGAGAACTTGGTGCGGCGCATGGAAGGTCTGCATAACATGATGTTGTTGTAAGCATGGATGTGCCTGCGCTATTTTAAAGTTTTGCACTTGGCACAGATTTTGTTGGTGTTGCATAGATGCAGGGTGCGCCAAAGGGTGTAGGTTTAAGCGATGCAACAAATGAGTTTGGTGTGCCAAAAGGGGCGTAAGGAAAGTATTTGCAACAAACGAAGGAAGTGCGCCATGAGGGCGCACCTATTCTTAGTGTAATAGTCATGGTATGTGTGCCATTGGCATGACTGTGTATCATGTTGCAGGGGTGATAGATGCGCCAAAGGAGAAAAATAACAGTCTCCCTTTCAAGCCATGATTCTTTCTCTGAGGGGTTTGCATGTGGTTAAGCTCCTTTTTAAGGATTCATTTGGGTTATGAAGAAGCTTATTCAGAGAGTTCCAAGCCATTTTTAGGACAGAGTTTCCCCTACCAGCAGATCTGGAAAGAGGGGGGAAAAAGCATGGGTAGAGAAAAAAGAAGGAGGATGGGGAGCTCATGTTTTGACAATCTCTTTTAACTCAATCCAAACCAGCAAGCAACCAATAAACAAAACACCAAACACATAAGCAATGAGGACCTCTTACCAGGATATATAACGAAGAAATGTGTAAACGGGTCCACAAAGTGATTTGAAAATGACAGGCGTGTGTGTGCAGGCGGTATAGTGTAACAGAAAAATCACGTTATTGTGTTGGATGACAATGATAGTGAAGACGCGCCTATATATAGGTGAAGTAGTAATAAATGCACCACCAACTTTTTAAGTGGCGCATGAAAAGCATTGTCGACACAAGAAAGTGTGCGCCCTGTGGTGCACAGAAAGACTTGCCAACACGAAGTTATATGTGCCCTTGGCACACCGAAAGACTTGCCAACATGAAATTATATGCACCCTTGGCGCACCGAAAGTGATGTTGACAGAGGAATATGTGCGCCATTGGTGCACCAAAAAGTGGCGCAACAAATGTTTTGTTGACATGAAGGCACATGCACCTTGGCGCATGCAAGGAAGACTCAACATAGTGAGGCACACCAAAACACCTGTTGACATGAGAAAGCATGCGCCAAAGGATTTAAAGGGGGCGCAAGAAAACTTGATGTTACACGCAAGGAATGTGCTCTTGACCAAAGAAATACCAAAAAGGATAAGTTCGGAAAACTAGATTTCCCGGGAAGGGATTTGCAACGCTCCAAACACAAGGGGTCCCCGATGAGGGGCCGAAACAAAATTTGTGTAGGGTTATCTATAAAATTTCCCCAACAATTTTACTGATAACACAGTGAACTCATTTTCTGAATGATACAATTAGAAAAATATTAGCAGAGTTTATGGTAGCCCATCATAAGACTACCGCCAATCACCCATAAGCCAATTGTATTGTAGAGGCCTTTAATAATATCTTAGGAAACACATTGATGAAAATTTGTTACGTAGGTAGAAAAGATTGGGATGAAAAAGTATCAACAATGTTATGGGAATATCGGACTAAATACAAGAGGTTGAATAAGGCCATACCTTTTCAATTGGTGTTTGACACGAGGACTTTTACCTATGGATTTCATGTTATAGTCCCCTGTATTACGTCCCGCAGAGGAATTACAAATGAGAAAGTAGTGGAGGAGCGCATTGATAAATTGATGCAATTGGATGAGCAACACACAATTTTACAATGGATTTAGAAGAAATAAAAATCTAGACAGAAGGCCTAGATTTATAGGTACATTAAGAATAAGTCTTTTACTATGGGGAAAATGGTTATTTTGTATGACTCCATGTTTGTGCACCATCTTGGGAATATCAAAGTTCATTGCTTGGGACCATTTAAAGTAAAGAAGATACTAGAATCATACACATGTTAGTTATAGGTGTAGGATGACACCAAGTTTCTCGGTTACTTCATGGGAGTAGGTTGAAGCCCTAATATAAATAAGCTTCTTTGATGTTTGTAATAATACATTATTTCCATTTAGCATAGGTTTCCCTTTATATTTTTTTGTTTTACTTTAATAAGCGTGTTTGCATGTAGGAGTTGATTACCTCGTTTTAGACTAATGCGCAGAGGAGTGTGCATGCTCTTAGTGTGGGGGTAAGTAGGTAAAGTTACATGACTTAGGAAAATGGGAAGATAATAATGGATGAGAGGATGGAAAATGAGTGTGAAAATGGGGAGGTAATGGTGCACGGTGGAAAAATATAATGGTGCATGATAGAAAGTGTCACGAGTGGCTGGATAAGGTGCAAATGTGTTTAAATATGGAAGAGGTGCGTAGTGTAATTAGAGAGAGGAAGTGTAAATATAGACTACTTGAAAAGTGGCATAGAAGGATATGTGCATTGCAAAGAAGATGCACGTAAGAGGGTCTACAACCTAGAAAGTAGTAGCATGTCGAAGGTTACGAATCACAAATGTAAGAGGTGCCTTTCGAGCTAAAAATGTGTGGAAAAAAAAGAAAAGAATAAAAACTTGCATTAAAGTTGGGGAATGGTGGTAGGTGAGTGTAATTAATATAATCATAAAAATAAATATTCTATAAAATCAAAATAATTAAATTCATTCTTACCTTGCATTTGAGAATTTGTGTACAAAATAACTATTGCGAATAAGAAAGAATGAAGTGTGAACTAGACTCAAGAAAAGACATGAAGGAAAGAGGAAACGTACATACAAACTTGAGAACAAAGAGCTCATATTCGAAGTGGAAGATGGGGATTGAAGTGAGATAAGGCACGGTTCGAGATGATAGGTCAAGTAAGCTAGGGCTTGAATGAAGTGAAGAGACAAAGTTAGGGCAAGAACTTATTCACATGTGTAACTAGGGTACAAAGTTGGAGTAAACGAGGGCACAAGAATTGAGAAAAGGTTTAGATCTTTGACACCACATGGATGAGTTAAGTAATTGGTTTATTTACAACACCTAGGGAAAGAAATTATTAGGTTTAAAGGAAATGATAGCTGTAGGAGGTAAAATAGATACAATGTAACTAAAGGGAGCTCCAAAACTAAGAAGAGTGGAGAGGAATCCCCGACGATTGGTTCTCTAAGATGCAATACCTGTAAGAAGTGGTTGTAGGAAACCATGGGCATCATAACTAATGAAATGCAAGATCGGTGAATATAATCACTAAGTGCAAGTGCATGAGGAAGACATCAATAAATATGTCTTGAGAGAAATGATTAAAAGGACCACGAAGGGTAGATTTTCCTTGATGATACAAAGGTCGCAAAATTTTAGGAGTTGGGGTGGTTTAAATTTGTGATTTTTCATTCTTTGGGAATATCACACGCCTATTTTTAGTGATTAATGTCATGCGTACATGAGGACTATTTTTACTTTACAGGAATTAAGATGTGGCTAATTGTAATGTTAATTTGGAGGGTTATATTATTTCACAAAGACTCAATAAGAGATAGATCTTAACCTACATGATGAGACAATAATAGAAGTGACAACCACCAAGTTACAATATCAAAGGGAAATCCAAGCCTTCAACATTGCTAATATTTTTAACTCCAGCACAAGAGTAGATACGTACTTGGTTAGTAACAATTTGGGTGCCTTTGAGAGATAAAAAGAGGTAAATAATAAATTCCTCCATATTGCGCATAAGATGGTGCAAAAAACCAAGTACAACATTATGTTATATATAGTTGAAGGAATCGTAGAAGATGGAAAGGTCTAAGTGGAGAGGGTAGACAAGATTAATTGGGGTTCTATTCTCTTTTGATAGTATTTTGGGAGATAGGGGTACTAGATCGTCTGGATGACAACATGTGGGTGCACCCCATTGAGAACAAGTCTCCAGCAAAAAGGTTTTCAATTTTACTTGTGACAGAGAATTTTCAAATCCTTACAAGGTGCTCTTGGAAAAGTGGTATATAAGAGTGCACGAAATGTTTGAAAATGAATGACACATACCTAGATAATTGTTTGCATTACTGAATGGACAGAAGAGTTATCAATAATACAACACTTCAGCCTTGTAAGATTCTTTCTAAGCAATGGAGAAATGGGACCATGGTTCAAATTGTTGTTTGTATTCATAGCTAAGTACTTCAAGTGTGTGGTGAATAGGCTTAAGAATGTGAAACACTTGAATTTTAATGCCAAGAGGGTAGATACATACTATCATAAGTTGCGTAAGAAATATGGATATGTATCAAAGGCAACATATATGCAGACTATGGAAATTTATAGCATGGATCTTAGCCTAATCATGAATTTTGTAGTGGAAAAGGAAGCTTGCAAAGTTTATATCTACCTCCATCAAAATCTTAAAGATGTAAAATAGGTTAAAATGCATGACACCGAGATCTCACAACTACCAAATAAGCATATGGTGAATATCCCCAAAGCGATAGTGCAAGCGTACTTCGAGAAGAGAGGAGGAATATTTGACCGAGGGAAAGTTATATCATAGCAAAAGGAATAATATGCGGGTGCAGCACCAGGATTAAATATCCTCACACACACATAAGGAACCTCCAATCAAGAGGAGCATAAGAAAATCCTGACATAGGAATACAACCCCAACATCATTCATAATTTGGATGAGGAAGATGAAGATCATTCTGCAATGGGAAGATCCACACATGGAGCAAAGGTAGGAAGAAGAGATTAAGGAACATGATGAAGGCTCTTGTAACAAATAATTCCATGAGGAGGAGCATAAGGAAGATCCCACGCATGAGGAAAATACCTAAGAAGAAGGACCCATACTGAGAATAAGGAAGAGGATCTTGAGCATAAAAATCATGTGTGTGATGTGCAAGAAGAAGAGCGCGAAGACACTAAAGAGCAAAAAGAGGAAGAGGAAGAATGACGTGATGGAGAATAGGGGATTAGAGGATACCAAATAATATATGAAGGAACAATTGATGTAGCATAATGTGGCAAAAAATACATAAGGGCCACAAACAGGAGGAAGGAAGCTAAGAAAGTCCCCTAAGGCATCAAAAATGTCATATATAGATGATCCTTTGAAGACATTGAGGGAAATATTCTAGAGCTTGATACCCACTTTGGCGAGTTTTTCTATTGGGACTTTTTAACAAATTTGAATCCCGTCTCGCACAAAATAAATTTGTTTTATTGGATCTTACAAACCCATATGGAGGAACCATAGTTTGAAGTCGGTGAGGAGTCAAGTTTGGAGTTGAAATAAAAGGTGGGAGCTTTCCCAATAATTGAATCTACTAAAATTTTATACGTGTAAGAAATAAACATGCTAAATAAGATGGCCACCGAGAGATTGGAAGAAGGAAAAAGCGACAAAGGGTCATTGTCAAAAGGATGTAGAGGGATATAAAGAGAAATAGGTTGAGGAACCATAATTTTTTAAAGATTTGATGGATGAAAAGAAGAGGATGGTAGACATATACAATAAGGTAGTTGACATAATCAATAATATCACATGTGCGTGCCCGATTTTGGTAGCACGGGTGAAAATAGATCATAGTATATAAATGGAGTATTTTGAGGAGCTAGTAAACTTGTTGCTAAACAAGGTGAGTAACAAGTCGGGGCCTTCAAAAGAATAATTGGCCAAAATAAAAAAGAGAAAGTAGAAAATAAGATTTAAGAATATGTATCACTCAAAGCACAGAGATAAAGGAGGTTACACAAAAGTCTAAGAGTATTTTTACAACTACCAAGATTTTGTGGTGATCTTAAACATGTGCATCATGGGTGATGAGGTAGAGTTAAAGGAATTGCAGGCCATGATGAAAATAAATAAATCCAAGAACAATAAGTTGATGTATGAAGTTGTTGAGAAGTGTGAAATGATGAAATATAAGCATGATATGATTGAGAAAGGCTCAAATAAATCCATCCTATGGTAATGCACATGATGGATATTATGGAGAGTGTTTCATCCTACTTGGATGTGGTGATTAAGGATCTATAGGATAATATTGAGGAACTGACTCTGGAGAAGATTCTAGATGTCATTGAGATAGTGCTAGAGAAGGCATCCAAAGATATCATGGAATGGAATCATTTTGAGAATGTAATAAGAAGAGAATTCTCATAACTCCTATTATCACCACAATCTTTAAGATTGAGTACGCACGCAGTAATTTTTTCTTTAGTGTTTGATTAATTGGGGTGTTTCCCTTATTATTTATTCTTTCATATTATTTCAAGACATACTTTAGGTACTACATGGAGATTATTATTTAGCTCATATTTTTGAGGACATATAATACTCCTAGTTTGGGGTAATGTTGAGAAAATAAAATGGCTAAGTATTATCCATGCACGAAGGATAAAGACTGTATATAGGATTGTGCAAAAAAACTACTAAAAATAATAAAGAGATTAAAAGGAACAAATGGAAGCACCTACAAGGGTAGATAATAGGTGTAAGTTAATGTGTGAAAGGTATGCATGTAAGGGAGTGAAGAGAATAGTTGTAAGGGTTGGAACATACACACTCAAAGGTTACATGACTTAGCTAGATTTCCTGTAGAGGCTAAAAATAGGAAAATGCAGAGTTGATGTAGCAATCAAGTAAAGTCTATAAATAGGCATGGAAAGGATAAAGCACCAACAATAGGTAAATCACATACAAAGGAGTCAAATAATGATGCATGGAAAAAGATAAATATAGGAACAAATCATTGATAAGGTCGAGCTAATTATAACATGAAATAAAGATTAAAGTAGGGTTTTAAAGGCATGTGACCTATATTTAGGACATCTATTGTTAGAATTAAATCATGTAAGCGGTAAAGGACAAGTTCCCACCCTATATAAATAGGTGTCACACTTATTTGTAAGGATATGGTAATGGTGGCATATGTGTGCAAATACCTAGTGTTAAGTATTGGATGAATGTTACACACGTGGATGTAATCAATTATGAGTATATGTAATATATGTTATTATGATGAATGAACTGTTATGGATTACACATATTAGCAAATATGATCTTGGTTAAATTGGCCTATTAGTCTTGTTACTTATTGTTTATATCAATGGATGATTGGTCAAGTAACTCAATTGCATGTTACCTAGTTATCTTGTTATAATGCATAGTTATTTTACTCATGAAAGAACTTGTTATAAACATAACAAAAATATTCGTAAGTAATAAATAAAATGAACTTGGTAGTTGTACGCACTTCGAATGAGAACTTATACATTCATCTAAGTAAAGTGGTAGCATGATGTTGGGTTTTAGATTAGCACTTAGGGTAAAACCATAGTCAAGGGACAAGAAAGTCCCTCATCTTTAATGGGAGAGGTTCCCTTATTGAAAGCAGGGGAAAAACCTATGTACAAATGCACATTATTTCATTCAATGGTGGTTTCCCGATATCCTGAAATGCATTTTAAGCCTAGAAAGTTATCAATACATGAGGATAGAAGACTTTGAAGAGAGGAGGGATGCAGAAGAAGACAATAATTTCATAGAAAAGAGATGGAATAGAAAACCATTATATGTATTGTGCAAATGAGATACAAAATAGAACCATCCACGTTTATAACAAAAACAATTTGCAGACTCAAAGTTCTAGAAATTTTTCAAAATAGAACACAAAGTTTCCAAGCACACAAGGATTATATGATTCATAGATCAGAACCAGAAAGAAAGAGAAAGTAGAAGAAAAGGGGAAAAACCTTTGTATTGACTTCTTCCAATTCAAAATTACAGTTCCAGAATAATCAAAATTCCAACCCATACATTGGCTTTGAAAGCCCATGATATAGCTCGCAAGAGACGGTTAAAACTTCCTCAAACAAGCAAGAAATATTTACAACTTAATCTAATCATTTGCACCCCTTCAAATTATTGATTCGCATAGAAACGTTAATGATGGAAGAATAGGTTCAAAAATATATGATTGTTACATTAGTTTTCCAAGTAAAACATGGGCCATTCAATTTTCTTTTACAAATTTAAATATGGGTCACCCACGTGGAAGGAATTGATTGGAACAGGCTTGCAGATGCCTTGATTGTCTACCTTCTATTTGGTGGGGCCGTATATCTGACCCTGGACACGTGGTGAGGCCAACACTCATTTAGAACCTACCTCTAGATTGTCTTTAAAGTTGTGTCAGGCTAACATGTGGAGGCTTCCACTGATTCTTCAAACTTAGCTGATCCGAGGTCTATTCTTGTTTGACTCATGTTGACCCCTAGACATGTGGAGAGCTAGTGTTGATTTGAGTTTCCACTTTGGAAGCACCTTTTGAAATTGTGCGAAGCTGACGTATGGCTCCTTCTACTAGGCTTATAATTTTCAACGGCCAACTCTATCTCTCTATTGACCCTAGACATGTGGCAATAGGCGCTCATTTGGAAATTTTCCCTCTTGTGTCACTTTCGGAATTGCATTGTTGCGGCACGTGGATACCTCCACTAACCCGCCCATACTTAGCCAATTTTAACGATCGACTCTGTCCCTTTTGGACCTAGGAAATGTGGAGGATTAGAGCAAGTTTGAGAACTACCCCATATTTGACCCTTGAAGCTGCACCAATGAGGCATGTGGCGTTGTCCACTAAAACTTCAATACTTAGCCGATTTTAACTTGTTTTATCTTCATTTTGAACCCAAGACACACGGCGAGCTAGTGTTTATTTGAGGACTGTCCCTTGGACCTTGCCCCTAGAGTTGCATCATTTGGACACATGGAGTCTTCCATTGAACCTTGAAATATGGCCATACCGCATCCAATCAAAGATATACATGTATTACCTGTGGACTCTGGGGTAAAAATTAACAGGGAAAATATGTCTACCATTCCCGACTATGGAAAGAAAATAAAAAGAAGGGAAAAGACTCCACTATTACACCTAATTTTAAACTATTATCCACAAATGGGAAAATTGCAAACAATGTTAGGTCAACGTGACTCAATACTCCAAGGAATAGACTCAAATTTTTTTGAAAACTGACTCTAAAAGAGGGGAATTTTTGGGCCAACAACAGTTGGCTCTTTCTGGGGATGACTTGGCTTGGAACGAAGACACAAGGAAAGATCAAGAACTATAGATAACTCTGGGGAAAGAGGACCAATGCCTTATCCATTGGGAAAAGGATTCAAAAGCAAAACCAATACAAGGCAACACACACAACAAGGAACAAGAAAGAAAACAAGCCAAAACAGGAAAGACCCAAAACAAAACACGAAAGAATGGCCAAAGCCAAAACACTATACAGAATATACAAAAGGACTTCCTAGTCACCTAGGACTTGAACAACTTAAGATACTTCCCACTATAAGGAAGTGGGAGAGGAGAACCATCCATGTAATCCAGATAAAAAGAGTTTTCTCTAGCAAAATGTTTGATTCTAAAAGGACCAAGCCAAAGAGAATCAAACTTACCATGGCTTCCTTGTGGCTCATGTCTTTTATCCCAAAGCAACACAATGTCTCCCACTTGAAAGACTCTAGGTTTGGCTTTCTTGTCAAACAAAGCCTTCACTTTCAACTGATGAGCTGCTATCATGTCCTCCACTTGTAATAAGTCTTCATCAAGCTTCTAAAGGTACAAAATTCTCTTATCCAAAGAGTCACTAAAACTTTAATCTTCAATGGTTTTCATCAGATAAAAGGTTGGAAATTCCACCGTGACTGGCAGTTGAGATTCTACACCATACACCACTTGGAAAGGGGACATTCCAATTACTCTCTTGGGTGTAATTCTATCATCCCAAAGTGCATCATATAGCCTCTTATGCCAATTTCTCTGAGAATCATTTACAAGATTTCTAACTATAGTTACCATATTCTTGTTTGTCGATTCTTCCTATCCATTCCCTTGGGGGTAGTAATATGAAGAGTGAGCAAGGGAGATCCCATATCCATAACAGAATGTCCATCATCTTAGTAGAAGAAAATTTAGAAGCATTATCCATCATAATCTTGTTTGGGATCCCAAACCTGATCAATATGTTTTCCTTAATGAAGTTGCAAACTACCTCGGAGGTAGTGCTCTTGACTGGGATGGCTTCCACCCACTTGGTGAAGTAATCTATGGTAGTCAACACATGAGTATGTCTAGCACTGGAAGATGGATTGAGTGCTCTAATGAAGTCTAAACCCCATTGTTGAAATGGCTCTTCAATCACTACAGGATTGAGAGGCAAAGCAACCAACTTAGGTCTTCCAACAAACATTTGGCATGCTTCACATTTACCAACCCATTTTGATGCATCTCTAAAAAGTGTGCCAATAACAACTAGCTCAAAGGATTTTATGAGCTATTATAGTAGAGGAGAAATGAGCTCCACAATCCTGGTCATGAAAAGCATAGAACAACTTTTTTTGTTGTTCCTTGTCTACACACTTCAAAAACCTTCCATCTATGCCTCATTTGAATAAAGCATTTTCCCATAGCACATATTATGTAGACATCAGTTTGATGGATCTCTTTTCCTTGGCACTCAAGTGAGATGGACACTCTCCATAGGTAAGAAAGTGAGCAATGTCAGCATACCATACATCATTCAAGCTGAGGAACAAAAAAATAGGGGCATCAACTTCATCTTTGGACAACTCTTTAGTAGCTCCCTCAGCAATGACTTCACACAGGCCCTTACCTCAAACTAGCTTTGTTGGCCTGATATCAAGATAATACTCTTGGACCTTTGCTACCCAATTACCTCTCTTGGTTCCAAATTCTTGCTGAGTAAGAATGGATTTGATTGTTGTATCAAGCATCAACACCATAGAATTAGAATTAAGAATGTAAAACCTAAATTTCTTGACAACTTTGACAATGACAAATTTATGTTTATCCATAATGGTGTACTTCAACTCATGAGTTTTCAAGACATAACTCATAAATACAATTGGGAGCTCATGATCTTCAACATTCTTCTGGGCTAACATAGCTACTAAGGTATTTTCAGTGGCATAACAATAGATAATGAAATCTCTAGTTAAAGTTTGGGCACGCCAAGGTTGGAGTCTTTGCAATAGCCTATTTAATGTCTTCAAATGATTTCTTCCCTTCGAAGGACCAACCAAAATTTTTCTTCCTTTGCATCATGTGACAAATTCTCATAGTAAGTTCTGCAAAATCAGGGATGAATCTCCTTAGGAAATTGATCTTACCAAAGAAATAATGGACACCTTTCTTACTTGATAGAAGAGGAATTTGCTAGATGGTGAAATCTTTCCAGATCAATCTTAATCCCTTCCTTTGAAACAACGTGTCCCAACATCTTTCCTTCTGTGACACAAAACATAGACTTCTTAGGATTTAAAGAAATCCCATGCTCTCTACACTTCTACAATACTATTTCAAGGTGTTGGATGTGATCTTTTCTTGCTTTAGAAAACACTGTTAAGTCATCCAAATACACAACAATGCATTTCCCTTTCAAACTACCAAAAGCCAAGTCCATGGCCCTCTGGAAAGTAGCACCAACATTGATGAGACCAAGTGACATCCTTTTTGTATACAAAGGTACCCCAAGGAGTAGTAAAGGCGGTTTTTGTTGATCATCAATATTCACCTCTACTTGATTGTACCCCGAGAATCCATCCAACATAGATAGCATCTCTAAGCCTGTAACAACTTGTAAAACCTTGTTCATCATCGGGAGAGGGTAGTTTTCCTTAAAATAACCCCGATTTAGATTTCTAAAGTCCACACAAATCTGGATCTCACCATTCTTCTTCCTGACATACACTATATTAGCAATCCACATTGAATGGTGTATGGGTAAGATGATCCTAGCCTTGAAGCTTTTTATTTCTTGGAAAATTGTATCAGCTATATCTTTGGATTATATTGCCTTTACTTTTGTTTAAAGGTTTGATCCCGGATTAAGAGGAATGAAATGTTGCATTTATTTAGGCTGAAAATCCTTAAGATCATCATAAGAGTAAGCTAGAACATCAACATACCTCTTCAAAAATTCACCACATTCTTTTTCTCTTCCTGAGTGCAGCATTTTCCAATGTTGACCATTTTAGGATCATTAAGACTCCCAATATTCACTTTCTCAGTCTCAGCAAATTGTCGAGATCCTTGGGAAACTTTAGAATTCATATATCTATCATGTTTATCAAAAATATCCTCTAAACTCACCATCCCTTTAGGGATTTTGTTTCCTTTTAGTTTGATGCATCCATCTTGATCCATCTCTTCTTTGACACCCTCTTCATTTGATGACACACACTCTCTAGGAAGATTGTCACTTCCTTCAAAGTACAGCTGATCAAAGTTGTCTTTGAGCTCTAAGAAAGAAATCAAATGCTGGTCATCATTAAAAACTTTCCAATTATTTGCATTGTCAGGAACACTGGGTCTATGGATCATCTCAATGGTGAATTTTTCTTGAGGAAAATCAGGATGAGGAATTAACAAGGACCTCAAAATAGCTAAAGAGTCATCCCTAGTGTTCCTTTCCCTTAGCATGGCTTCAATGGAAAAAGCATCAAGGCATTCGATGGAATCCCTGACCATATTCCTATAGTGCTTCAACCTTCTGTTCTTTACCTGATAAAGTTCTCTAACTTGTTTTACAATTAGCTTTGCATCTCCACAAGCAAGAAGGTTCTTCACTCCCATTTCCTTTGCCATGTTCAACCCAAGAATGAGGGCCTCATACTCAGCAATATTATTGGTATTTTCAAACTGAAACTTTAAGGAGAAAGGATGAACCTTACCCTTAGGAGAAATGAGAACTACACTAGCTCTAGAACTAGATGAAGAGAAGCTCCCATCAAACTCCAAAGTCCACACACCATTAGGGTCAAGAAAAAATCCCTTTGACAGACTTGTCTACTTTTGTGACATGATCATGTAGTTCTCATGCTCAATGTCTACATACGTATTTGTGCTTTTTAGGATCATCTGTCTTTTGCACAATATACTTTGCTTATTTCTCAGGAAGCATCTTCTTCATCTTCCCATTGAAATGGATCAAGGCATGTGACCAATCCATTTGTATTTCCCCTACCCTCCTTACAGAAATTTCTACTCAGCAACAACCCATATGAAGGAGGAATATCAGCTACCAAAATGGTGGCTAAGACCCTTTTCTCTAGAAAAGTAGCAAAAGCTACTTGTGCATCTTTAATTCTACCAACCAAAGGTACTTTCTTACTCTCCATGGAATAGAAAGAGCCATAAGTGTGGGTTAGGGTTAGACCCAAAGCATGGGCCACTTTTACAGGAATTACATTATCTGATGCTCCTAAATCTATGACACAATTACTAAGTTTATGGCCAGCTATGAGAAGGGTCACATAGAATGGTTCAATTTTCTCATTAGGGGATGTGACTGTAGCCACAAGGATTGATTGAGGTGAGGAAGAGGGAGTGGGTAAAATTCCTTTGGAAGAATGGGTTGGGGTTCTAGATTTGGAATTTACAAAGTTAACCATTTTGGCAAAGGCTTTAGGATGGGTTTGATAGAATTCTACCTCAGAAATCTGAATCTTGGTCTTCTTAAGATGGTCTATAATATCAAAAGATCCATATGTGGATGGGGAATCACTACTAGGAGTAGGAGAAGCTTTTGATCTATCAGTTTTATCATTTGTTGGACAAGAATTCTTAGAAGCAAAAGTAGAGAGAGGACTTGAGAACTTACCTTTTGAAGTGGAAGTAGTAGGAATAGGAGTCCTCTTTTTTAGCAACCACCGGGATGGTAATGGGGCACTCCTTGGATATTTTAGCAGGTTGAACCACTTTTTCTTTTTGTTGGTCTGCTCTCGGGTCATAACAACATATGAATCACTATTTATCTCAGCCACTACATCATCATAGTCATCTTCATCATCTACACCTTCAATGGTGAGGAAATGAACCTGAGAATGACCAGGATCCTCCAGATGTTCATCACCTTCCTCTTCTTGTTCATCATATATTCCATTTTCTTCATCATCATCAGGCTCAAGAACCTCACAAGTAGAATTTACAGGCACCTTGAGGGGTGGACATTCAATGGCCAATTTAGTCTGAGGAGAAGGCAGGTGGTTCCTAGGCTGAAAATTATTCCTTGGAACATCTTGATATGGAGAATCTTGAGCCAATTATCTCTTGATGGCAATAAGGTCATTAACAAGATTTTGCACCAACTGATCTACATTACCTCCAAGAGAATTAGAAGAAGAGGATTCTTTGAATTTTAAAGACTCCCTTTTCAGCTTGTCATACATGATCAAATCATCTTCCACACTGACAGCCAATCTTTCATCACTATCCAAAGTTGTAATATTTTCTCTCCTTAGGGCATAGCTCACTTCTAGAAAATGAGTATTCAAGAAGAAACACTTTTGAATCGATCAACAGGTCTAGTATTTTGTGGAATTTTGTTAATAAACTTGTTGAACTTGGCCACAAATTCTCTCATAGGCTCATGTGACTCCTTGATTTGAGAAATATGATCTAACAAAGCATGCACATCTTTAGTAGGTTTGAAACATTGCTCAAACTGATTTCTCATAGTATCCTAATCAGTGATGGTCTGACAGAGAAGATGATAAAACCAATGCTGACATTGTCTTGTAAGTCTCCACAAACAACCTAACAGAGACATCTTCATGTTCAACTCCTAGGACCCCACATGCAACAGTGAAGGTTGCAATGTGTTCATTAGGTTTACTTTACCGTCACCTCTAAATTTGGGAAAATTCTTCCTGTTACCCCGGGTAACTCATGTAATAGTTGAGGAAGAGCCAAAGGCCCAACTCTTTGTCCCCAAGGCCGAGGTGTTTCCATCCATGGAAATATTTCTTGGAGTGGAATTGAGACACCAGCAAAATTAGGGCACGAGAGATTAGGGATAAGTTGGGCTTGAGGAATGCTACTTCCAGAAGCTATGTCTTCAACAGGAGGTGTGCTTGTGGAACAAGCTCTACTATTTCTTCTTATTAGAGGAAGTTGAAAACCTGATTGATCCAAGAGTTGAAATTGGGGATCTTCAATTCCAAGAGCCCTTCTACCACAAGTATATTTAAGAGTCACCGGATCAAAGAATAGATCAAATTAGTTGTTCTTTTTAGAATGGAAATTTGTTGAACAAATTCCCTAGCAGAGTCACCAAAATTGTTGGGTTTCATATTAGCACTTAGGGTGAAACCATAGTCAGTGGACAAGTAAGTCCCTCCTCTTTAAGGGGAGATGTTCCCTTATTGAAAGCAAGGGAAAACCCTATGTATAAATGCATATTATTTCATTCAATGGTGGTTTCCCGATATCCTGAAATGTGTTTTAAGCCTGGAAATTTATCAATACATGAGGATAGAAGACTTTGAAGAGAGGAGGGAGGAAGAAGAAGACAATACTTTCAGGGAAAAGAGATGGTAGAGAAAACCCTTATATGTATTGTGCAAATGAGATACAGAATAGAACCATCCACGTTTATAACAGACACAATTCACAGACTCAAAGTTCTAGAAATTGTACAAACTAGAACACAAAGTTTCCAAGCATGCAAGGATTAGATGATTCACATATTAGAACCAGAAAGAAAGAGAAAGTAGAAGAAAAGGGGGAAAACCTTTGTATTAATTTCTTCCAATTCAAAATTACAGTCTCGAATAATCAAAATTCCAACCCATATAATGGCTTTAAAAGCCCATGATATAGCTCGAAAGATACGGTTACAACTTCCTCAAACAAGCAAGAAACAATTACAACTTATTCTAATCATTTGCACCCCTTCAAATTATTGATTCACAGAGAAATGTTAATGGCGGAAGAACAAGTTCAAAAATATATGGCCGTTACATTAGTTTTCTAGTTAAAACATGGGCCATTCGATTTGCTTTTACAACTTCAAATCTGGGTCACCCACGTGGAAGGAATTGATTGGAATGGGCCTACAAATGCCTTGATTGTCTACCTTCTGTTTGGTGGGGCTGCATATCTGACCCTAGACACATGGCGAGCTAGCACTCATTTATAATCTACCTCTAGATTTTGTCTTTGAAGTTGTGCTAGGCTGACACATGGAGGCTTCCACTGATTCTTCAAACTTAGCCGATCCGAGGTCTATTCTGTTTGACTCATGTTGACCCCTAGACATGTGGAGAGATGATGCTGATTTGAGTTTCTACTTTGGAAGCACCTTCGAATAGGCACCAAGCTGATGTATGGCTCCTTCTGTTGGGCTTAGACTTTTCAATAGCCAACTCTATCTCTCTATTGACCTAGACATGTGGCGATATGGCGCTCATTTGGAAATTATCCCTTTTGTGTCACTTTCAGAATTGCATCGTTGCGGCACGTGGAGACCTCCGTCGACCCGCCCATACTTAGCCAATTTTAACTATCGGCTCTATCCCTTTTGGACCTGGGACACATTGAGGATTGGTGCAAGTTTGAGAACTGCCCCCATATTTGACTCTTGAAGCTGCATCGATGAGGCACGTGGTGTCATTCACTAAAACTTCAATACTTAGCTGATTTTAACTTTTTTTACCTTCATTTTGAACCCGGGGCACATGGCGAGCCGCGCTTATTTGAGGATTGTCCCTTGGACCCTGCCCCTAGAGTTGTGTCATTTGGACATGTGGAGGCTTCCATTAAACCTCAAAATATGGCTAGACTGCATCCAATCAAATATATACTTGTATTACCTATGGCCTCTGGGGAAAAAATTAATGGGGAAAATACGCCTACCATTCCCAACTATAGGAAGAAAATAAAAAGAAGGGAAAATAATCCACTTTGTTATGCCTGATTTTAAACTATTCTTCATGAATGGAAAAAATGCAAACAATTTCAGGCCCGATGTGAATCAATACTCTAAGGAACAGACTCAAAATTTTCAAAACTGACTCCAAAAGAGGGAAATTTTGGGGCCGACAACACATGACAAACTTAATAAGGTATTGGTAACTAGACTTCATAGTGACTAGATTATAACATGTCACATCCATAGCTTAAGCATTTATACTTTCTTTATTCATCCCATAATTTTCCAGACTTAGTCACAATGTGATCGACTGTGATTTTCAGGTCATATCATCTTTCACTTTTTTCACCAACAACTCCTTTCTTTGCATTGTTAATATTTAGTTCTACCACTTGGGGGACTTCCATCTACATAAAATTATCATACCATTTATAATGAGCATATTCACCCCATGGTACTATGTCATCCCTATCCACTACATTTCAAATTGCCCACTTTTGAAAAATTTACTACACCAAGGACCCCAAACATCACTTTTATCTATTCCACTACGCATGTCACTTCATTCAACATAACGATGCTCTCCTTCTCCACACTTTTACACTTTCGGTTGTTATTCAATCACTTGAATGGTACTCCTACCTTTCAAAATATATCATTTATAAATTCACGCAACTCATTGACATGTTCTTATCTCACTTCTCCATCTATATCACACCCTAAGCAACAATAGTCAACCTTCGATTCTTTGACAATATCATAATGATTCCATCATTTAATTTTTTCCACATTGACATGCTCTCATTCATCGCCTTTCATTACCCCTCCCACAATCCAATCTAATTGACCTCTTTTCTAAAATTTGTGTTCCTTACATCTCCCACCACTTACAAATTTATCCACTACACACATTTTATGAGGCTATGCACATGCACAATGCCTTGAGAATGTTCATTTGGGTCATCCTCCTTCCTTTACACATATTTCTATTTCTCCTCCATCTATTATGTCCTCACCCTTTCATGTTCACAATGTCCTCCAATCGGATCCTCTTCACATTTCATCACCCAAATCTTTGAATTCATTACATTTTCCTAAGGCTTATAACTTCATATAACTACCTCACAAATTCACTCCTTTACCAGAGCCACTTTCTTATATTCTCCACAAGTTTTTGATGCCAATCTCATCACTCTCCCTCTCATTCCACCCCTTCCATTATGGCATTCCTCCCATGAAACATGTTCTTACCATCATATTAAAGGTCATTCCATGTACTTGTGTCCCAAACTTTATAGTATCATTCAAGACCTCCTTGAAAAGGGGGACATTGTGGTTGAGCCTTCATCTCCTCTTAATTCATTTATTAAGAAAATCCAATTACTTCACATAAGAATAGTCCCACTTCTTCTCTATGTGGCATGCCTTCCTCATCTCAATCCTTGTTTCCCACTACCTCTCGAAACATCATGTGCACCTTATGTCTCTTCAGCCACCACACAACCCACATCTTCACATGATTCCACCTTGGAATCCACATCATTTTCCTTTCCTCATGTCTCATTCTCTAGATCATACACTTATCAATCTCTATCGTCATATGCTTCTAATTTTGACATGTTTTTATATCCTCCTTTCCAAACTTCTCCATATTCATATGGTATCTATCATCATGTGATTCTAGATTTCCAGCAAAATCATGTAATTCATCACTTAATTAGATCATATACACTCCACTTTTCACACGTCCCATTCCCACACCTATATCACATTATTCATCACATCTCACATCACTCAACACTTCATTTATTTCAGAACCATTTTCCACATGCATCTCACTCCCTTCATCATCACTCATTCAAGCAGCATTTTTACAATCATCACCTCCATTATATCCTATCCCCTCCATTTTTCTCATTCACACTTCTCTTACATCTATTCTTTGTCATTCATATCTACATCTTCTTTCATCTCCTTTTACAAGTCACCTTCTCGGTGCTCCCATTCCTTCACCTCTTTTGGAAAACTATTCTATATCCACCTTCATACATTGAGTGCCACTTGTTTAGGAACTATTTTTATTATCATCTCATCCTCCTTTCACATCACTTACCACAATCACGCACCCATTTGTTCTTACACATATGCCTCACAAGCCTCCTCCACATCTAATTACACCCCCACATCATTTCCATTTTCTCCCACACTATCATTTGTTTGAAATTTCTTCTTACATACCTCTTATTATTCCATATAATCATCTTTCCATCACATCCATTCATCCCATGACCACCTCCTTAGATCCTAAAATTCTTCCAAACATCACTATGTTCTCCACTCCTCGTCCCCCTTACATCATCACTCACATAATTTCTTATATCACGTTGTCTTGTAATGATGGTCCATTTTCATGTCCTTTTCTACCCAACCCTATCTCACAATCACCCTGTTTGACATGTTTCTTGTTTACTTCAATCTTATGCTCACATCCTCCACACACCACCATTATATGAATTTTATTTGGCATTCTTGCTTCACTTATCATCCAAATTGTTCTTTCTACTCCAATTTTATCTCATCCATCATTTTCTTTTATGCATCATCTCTTTCATGTACCTAGTCCCTATATAGACTAGGGGACTTTCACTTGTCTTCACTACCATATTTTGCGTACTTCTCACAATCCTCTTCTCTTCATCCACCTAGATTTTGAAACAATACTTGATTTGCCACACATTTTTTTATCACTCTCAAAAAACACAAACACAAACCTCCATTTAGCTAAACATCTTTCAAAACCCAAAAAATCTATATATTTCAAAAAAGTACAATAAAAAAGTGCTCTCTTACAGATTTTCTTCAACCTTTCCTCCACACATTCATATTTAATTCCAATTATTGGTTCACTATTACACATTTAATTTACAATTTATTCACATTCCATGTCTTGGTTTGTTTCATAGCTTTTGGTGAACAATTTGATCATCTCGGTTGTCTCGACTATAGTTTCTTGAACTTGGTCTCTCCCTACTTATTGAATTAAGAATGGTTTTCCTCTTTAAGATCCACGCACCACACTTAAAAACTTGTTTTGAAGACCCTAGGACATTATTTGTTGATGTTTTCTAATATCATCTACATAATCACTTTAACCCCCTTCATAAAGCCACTAGTGGTTCTAAACCCATTGGAAAAATGAGAGAGTTAAATATCATGTCAAAAAAATTCAAAAAATCAAAAGTAAAGTTCAAAATTCAAATACAAAATTCAAAACAGAATAAAAATATCTATTTCTCTCTCTTAAGGGTCTTTCCAATATATTTATTGGGGTTATAACGCTTAGCTAGCAAGAAGCAGAGAAATGTTCTAAATAGAATCAAACATATCTTCATCGGGGATATGGATGCTTGGATGGTAGTGGATAAATGCATGGCTTACAATTTCCTTCCATTCCATTAATCATCAATCACATGTTTCAATCACACCTACACATTGGCTTATGTTTTCACTCATTTTCTTCTTGCTCTTCACTTTAATAAATAACTAACATTCACACACACACACACACACACACACACACACATGCACGCACACGCTCACACACACACACACACACACACACACACACACACACACACACACACACACACACTCACAGAGAAACTCACCGAGTTGCAAGGCTATTATGTCACCTTATACAGTTTAGAACTTGTTCAAGATCTCGTTTTAGCTCACTTGTTATCTCATGTCTCATTGCTTCCAACTAGTCATTTTTACCACCAAGCTTATTGCAAAACTTGTTCATATCCACACACACTTCTTGTATTACATCATTGTAACCATTTCATTTTCATACTTACACTCTACTTCATTTCAAATGAACACATGTGGGCATATAATACCTTTTACACACCATTTCTTCACTTTTTAAGTTATTCGCATTGTATTGTCCCCACTTTCCATATAATTTGCATTTCACTCATTTTATTTTTCATATAATTTTCCTTACACCCTTCCTCATTTACATGATCACTCATCATGTTTACCCCCACAAGATCAGGTCACCACCACATCGTGCCACCAACCCATCTCACCGCCTAACTCATCCCTAAGCTCACCTCTGAGTTGCCTCCAACTTGCCACCCCGATCGAGTCTTCCCCACCCATTTCCTTTCCTCTCTCTCCCTAACGCTCCTCAAGTTGCATAGAGCACCAACTCACCTGAAAATTCTCACACCCATAACATGTCTAATTCTTCATTTAAATCATGAGCCCATACACCTAACTCGCATCAATCATTCACTCATGTGACTCACCAATCTCCCTAGCCTAACACTACATAGCCCCTACCCTAACACTACCCAACCCCCACCCTAAATCCCTATACTATATGATCGAATCATACATGTAACTCATCCTTGACCTCAACACCATACCCAACCCTTCAAACACAAGTCCCCACCTCGTTATCTCTGAAAACTCCTCACCCTATCAACTTAGCAACCCATCTCCTTAAGTCGCACTCACGACTCAATTTTCTCTCTCCTCACCAACTCACCCCGTGAACCGTCCCCAACTCGGTAGTTATGGAAACTAATATCACCTACTACATCCCACTATGTTAGTAATAAGATGAAATGTATAATTTAACAATTATATATTCACCATTAAAATTTTAGAGATTATAGATTATGTTATGCAGTCAATTTAATCATAGATTTAGCTTATTATAGATAGAGAATTACAGATCTTAATAACATGAGCTGAAAGTAAACAATTGAAAGTAAAAGGAGATAGATAACACTAGATTTAAGTGGGGAAACCCAAAGGAGAAAACCCCACTGATAAAGCATTGTCTTATATTAAGAATTTATCATATCTTTAACCCAACACTTCCACTTCACTCCTTGGTCTCACAGTAAATAACTCACTTACATAAAAATCTCAAGTTTTTCTATCTTGATCAATAACTCAAGTAGTAGTAGTCAATCCTATGCGAGATCATCCTATTTATATAGGATGGGTGAATGTTCATGTCATTTCACTCTATTCAAGGTTGTGTAGACCAACTAAGTTTATTTTAAATAAATTTTTTAATAAGGGTCATAAGTGGTGGTTTATCAAATGATATCCCACTTCACATTATCAACCCCAACACTCCCCTTAATGTTAAGTGGGAGAAACATGCATAAACATGTTAACATTAGTTCCTTATGTAAACACATTGTGGATTTTAGTGAGACCATGAGACATTGTTTTTCCGTGGTTCAAATTATTTTCCAAGGTTTCCATAAAAACCACAATGCAAAGGAACATAAAAATCAGAACATGCCAAATTACCTTTTTCTACAAAAGGATTTACATATCCATGAATCAATAGCAGTGATTTTGGATAGCATGTAAACAAGGGAAATCATATAGATCTTCTCATACATAAATTCTTAAGACTAGTGCTTTACATATGAAGACTTACATCATATTATGGATCCTTTTATAAACTAAGGCATACCCATAACTAAAGCTTCATTGGGATTTACAAGTAACTTCACACATAGTGTGACACATTTACTTATTACAAAATGGAGGAAGTATTGGAAGTTTACAACAACCATTAATAGGTTTCATTGTCATACACACTCCCCCTCAATGGAAACTATGATAGGCCCAACAAGGCACAAAACTTACAATAATTTACATCACATGGCAGCTTTGTAAATATATCTACAACTTGATCTTCATCCGAACAAAAATTGAGATCAATATCACCATTCAATCTTTTCTCTCGAATAAAGTGCATATGTACTTCAATATTATTGGTCTTTGATTCTGAATTGGATTTTTTACAAGAGCAATACAAATTTTTCTATCACATAGAAGAGTAGTGTTCCCTTTGATGCCCATGTGCATTTCATCCAATAGTATTTTCAGCCACATACCTTCCTTTGCAACTTCCATATCACTTATATACTCTACCTCAAGTAGAAGATATAGACACTTTGTCGGTTACTTTTTGATGCTCTAAGTGATGGTACCTTCACCCAACCTTAAAACATATCCAAAATTATATTTTCTATCTACAACATCACCAACATGGTCAAAAACACAATAACCAAATAATTGTGCATCATTAGAAGATGAATAAAATAGACCATAATTGACTATTCCTTTAATATATTTCAAAATTATTTTTTCCATTTTATAATGATCCTCATAAGGTTCTTGCATAAATCTTGAAACTAATCCTACTGCATAAGAAATATCAGGTCTAGTAATAGTCAAATAAATTAGACTACCAACTAGCTGTCTATATAGAGTAGGATCAAATTTAGCACAAGCTAGTTTAGGATCTAATTTAACACCAACTTCAATAGGAATGGCTACAGTCACAACATACTGAGATTGAGATGTAACAATAGACTTATGATCTTGAAATATAACCATGCCAAGAAAATGATTTAGCAAACCTAAATCAGCCATTTCAAAATGTTGTTTTAATCTTTCTTTGATTCTAATAATTAAATTTCTATTACTGACTAATAATCAAAAGATCGTCAACATAAAGAAAATAAATGTTAATATGTTTTTTTAAAACTTAAAAATAACTCATTATCGTAATGTGAGTTATAAAATCCAAGATCATGAAAAAAATTGTTAATTTTAGCATACCAAGCTCTAGGATCTTGTTTAAGACCATAAAAAGTTTTTTTAAGCTTACAGACATAAAATTCTTTACCAATTTATTCAAAACCTTTAGGTTGCTTCATGTAGATTTCTTATTTTAAATCACCATTAAGAAATGCATTTTTAACATTCATTTGGTAAATTTCCAAACCATATTGGGAAGCCAATGCAAGAAGAATTCTAATAGTGCTCATTTTTACTACAGGATGAAAAGTCTCAATATAGTCAAGAATAGGTTTCTGAGTGAAACCAAGAGCTACCATAATTTCCTTGATCTTTTCAATTTCTCCTACAGAGTTATATTTGAACTTGTACAACCACCTAGATCCTATAATTATTCTCTTAGAAGGAGGGACTAGTTCCCAATTTTTATTCTTGATCAAAGCATTGTATTCATCTTTCATAGCTTGAATCCATTTATCATCTTGATAGGATTCTTTAAAATATTTTAGTTCAACCTCATAAAGGGTCATTAAGGCTTGATAATAATGATGACTATGAGTTACCTTTCTAAGACTAAATGGATTAGACTCCTTAACTAGATTTTAATCTCATTTAGGAACCTTGGGATGTAATAAATTTTAAGATGACTCCCGCTCATTCTCCATCATTTGTAGATCCGGATAATCAATCTCTTGAACTTTTGTTTCCATAATTTTAGGAGGAGAATTATCAGGCTCTATCTTAGGACAAACAAAGGAGGTTTCATGATCAGCATCACAGAAAGTAATTTCTAAGACTTAAACATTTATAATTTATACTATGTCATGTTTGAAAGGATCATAAACTCTCATTACTTTAGTTCTATATCCATGTCCAAAAAAACAAGAAAAAAGGTTGGATTGTGCTTCTTCCTTTTGTCTTTTGGAATGAATATCGAAGCAAGACCACCAAATATTCTTAAGTGAGAAATATCTAGTTTTTTTCTTTGTCCATACTTCATAAGGAGTATCTTGATGAAGATCTTTAGTAGGAACTCTATTAAGAATATAGACAATGGTATTCATAGCTTCATCCCATAGAAACTTAGGCACATTAGAAGCATGAATTATAGTTCTAGACATTTCTAAGGCAATCTTATTCTTTCTTTCTACAATTCCATTTTTATGAGGGGAATAGGGATTAGTGAACTCTCTTTGAATCCCACATGACACATAGAACTCATTAAACATTTTTCTAACATATTCACCTCCATTATCAATCCTAATTCTCTTCATTTTCAGTTTAGAATAATTTTCAACTAAATCTTTAAATTCCTAGAACTTAGACAAGACATTATACTTCTTCTTAAATAAAATAAGACCAAGTCATTCGAGAGAAGTCATCAATAAATCAAACAAAAACAAAATCACCACCGAGTGAAGGGATCTCAAGTGGACCTCTTACATCACTATGAATTAGTTATAATATCTAAGAAGAATTGGGATCATGATGCTTGTGAAATGGTTCAGCATGTTGTTTACCACATAGGTAACTTTCACATGTTTCGTGATCTTATTTTATCTTTTGAAGACCAACAACAAGATTCATCCTAGAAATTTCATTAAAAAAATTAAAATTTACATGACCAAGTCTTTCATGCCAAAGCTGAATATAATTCTTAGTAGAGGAAGATAAACAAGACTCGGACACAAAATCATCAAAGATATACAAGCCATTTTTCTAGATACTAGAAGCAATAACATTACTAAACTTATCTTTTACATACCACTTATCTTACAGTAAAACAACTTTACAATTTTCTTTGGTTAGATAAGATAAAGATAGAAGATTCTTTTTCAATTGAAGAGCATACAAGACATTCCTAATTATTCCATTTGACAATTTAACATTTCCACAACCTTTGGATCTAATGATGGAATTATCTCCCGGATATACATTTTCTTCACATATAACAATATCTAAGAGAATATCATGAGTGTAAGTCATGTGCTTAGAGGCACCCCTATAAATAATCCACTCATTATCTTTTGAGGCTGAGAAGGTAGTATACATGACAATAGACTACTCACCACATTTTATTTATTTTGTTTCGATTTTTCTTATGATTATTAGGCTTATTGTTCTTGGAATTCTTGACTAATTTTTAGTCTTTACTCTACAATAATACTATTTATGCCCAAATTTTCCACACTTATTGTAAGTTCCATTAAAATTGACCTTAAAATTCTGATTATTTTTAGCAGAGTTAGGATTAGGATTTTCCTTGAATCTTGATCTAATATTATATTTCTGATTATGATTATTTTTATTCTTATTCTGAGAAGACTTATGATTCTATGAGAATAGAGCTTGAGAAGTAGTCTCTTTTGAATCAAAGTTTTCCATACCATATTCTTATTGAATTAGAAAATAAGACGGAGTGTCTAAATTAATAAGATCATTCTCATTTTGGTCCTTAGAGTTAAGAATTGAGATGGAATTTTCTGAACTTTTCATTAATGTTAATATGGATAATAAAGTACAAAATCTTGTCTTGAAATAATTCACACTTGCAGCCATCAAGTTGATCTTTAATATTCTTAATTTTAGCTAAACAATTGATTATTTACTCATCCCCTTCATGGGAATTGTGAATAGCTCTAAAACTAGCTTAATTATTTTTGACAAATAGTTTCCTTCATGCATAGTCTCTAATTTCTTCCAAGCATGAGCAGGGAGTCCATATGACCTATATACATCAAAAATTCATCTTTTATACTTTGTAAAAGGATGGATAGAGCTTCTTATGATCTCTAAGAGAAGGGCTCATTTTTCCACACCAGTCACTAGATCCCATAGCTTCCTAGCCATAAAATATGCTTTCAAATGAACTCTCCAAATGCTATAATTCGTTTCATTTAACAATTGAGACTTATCCAACAAAAACTAGCTGAACTAGCCATTTTTAATCCTCAAACGACAACGCAATGAATATAGCTAAAGAAGCCAAAAGCTGGAGCTTTAGTTATATGCTCACGGATAAATGAAATAGAAAGTGACAAAAAACAAAATAAACATGCATAAAAAAGATATAACCATCAAAACTACAAAAAGTAGAATACACAAGTCACTTTTCAATTAGCTCACACTTCACAAAGTAGCTAATAAATCGAAATAAAATTAATTAAAAATAGACAAAGACACGTGTATACACGTTTCTTTAATTAATTATTTTTCTATTTTTCACTCTAACAAACTTCAAACAAAATGCGAAAGCAAATACAGTAAAAAAATTAATCAAATGATGCCACTTGTCAAATATATAACAACTAACAATATACACTTGGCGGATTTCCACCAAACTTTAACTAGATTTCCTTGGGTAGACTTAAAGTCCCCGGAATAAGCCAAACTTAAAAAAAAAATTGGGTCTAAAAGATAAAAGATAGGTCTCACATTCTTAGTGGCTAAGCCAAAGCAAAGGCTAACACCCCAAAATACAAAGTCTGACACTTGTGAAGACTGACACAACAAAAAATTAATATACATGTCCAAATGCAATTGGTTCACACTTTGTAGTGCAACCAAAAATGAATCAAGGAAAAAATGGACATACGTGGAGCCTTTTAAATGGATCACTTTTCGCAAGACTAATAAATAATGAAAAATACAAAAAGGTGGCTAATTCTAATTAGATAGCCACTACCAAAAATAAAAATACTGAAAGATGTGAAATATGGATCAATTCTATTTGCTTGGATTTTATAAATGACAAAGGAAAGATAACCCAAGTCCGACAACATGAAAAAAACATTGAAATCCCTTATTAGCTCGCTTTTCATGGCTAAAAATCGATAAACAAATAAACTTACATTGCGAAGCAAGATGGAGCCTTCGATTGGCTCGGGCTTTACAAAAATGGAAAAATCTATTAAAATATTTTCAATACAAAGTTAGATGGCACAAAATGATTGGATCAAGCTTCACAAGTAGTAGAACTTTATAGAAAATGAAAAGAACTAACAAAAACTTACACATCAAAGCCACATGGCATTTAATGATTGGATCGGTTTTCATAAAATTAGATCAATTAAAAAATAAGAATAATAAAGTTAGGGTGGATTTAAACACTCTAAACTAACTGGATCTAAGGATATCATTTGGGATCCATAGACAAAAAATATCTCTAATGGCTATAAATGATGACAAAAATTAAGATAAGCTTGCAGATAATGGATTTAAGCTGAAAATGACTAAAGAAAGATGTAGAAGCATAGATCTAAGCATGTAATTGCTCAAACAAGATCTAAATAGCCATTTAGACATTATTTTAAATAAATAGTTGGGTGGGAATCGAATTTTAAACCTGATTAGCTTGAAGACGAATGTTGAACAACTAGGGCTTCACACATCTATACATAGACTTCAAGATTATTTTCTCTAACTAATTAAAAGCTTCTAAATCAATTTACACACACATAATCACTAGCTCTGATACCATGTTAGGAATTAGACAGGAATGTATAATTAAAAAATTATAGATTCACGATAAATGCCAAAGATTATAGATTATGTTGTGCAATCAATTTAATCACAAATTTAGCTTATTACAGATAGAGAATTATAGAGCTTAATAACATGAGCTAAAAGTAAAAGGAGATAGATAACACCAGATTTAAGTGGGGAAACCCGAAGGAGAAAAC
Organism: Taxus wallichiana var. yunnanensis; assembly: GCA_018340775.1. Lineage (NCBI taxonomy): Eukaryota > Viridiplantae > Streptophyta > Pinopsida > Cupressales > Taxaceae > Taxus > Taxus wallichiana. The sequence continues at coordinate 518,220,712 of CM031242.1, read as the reverse complement.
CCCACTGATAAATCACTGTCTTATATTAAGAATTTAATATATCTTTAACCCAACACTTCCACTTCGCTCCTTGGTCTCACAGTAAACAGCTCACTTACATAAAAAGATCAAGTTTTTCTATCTAGATCAATAGCTCTGTAGTAGTAGTCAATATGTGTGGGATAATACTATTTATATAGGATGGGTGAATGATCATGTTGTTTCACTCTATTTGAGGTTGTGTAGACTGACTAAGTTTATTTTAAATAAATTTTTTAATAAGGTTCATAAGTGATGGTTTATCAAATGATATCCCACTTCACATTATCAACCCCAACACCCCAATCACTATAACGAGAATGCCCTTTACACCCTCACCCCATGCACTCCTCTCCTAGCTCATATATCCATCCTCATGCCCCTACTCACCACACTTCCTATCATCCATACCCCGAGCACTCCTCTCGGTGTCTCGAAAAACCATCCCCACCCTCTTGTACACTACTACCCCATATCCCTTTGCCTAGTTGTGTAAATAATTTAATTCCTCCATGACTCCACCCCTTGCCTCCCCTTGGTGAGCTCCTTTCCCCTTCCACATGCCCCTATTAAGTCCTACCCTACACCTATTCCCCATCTCAGGTCACTATAGTGACCAAACTCACATATCGCACCCTGCGCTCACCCTATCAACTCACTCAAAACCTCCTAATCCTTACCCCAACCATGAGTTACTATTACGAATTTCTCAACCTCAATGCACTAACCCTCCTAAACCCCTACTTCTCCATCCCATTATCCTCACTTGCCAACCCCTCACACAAACCACCTCCCACATACCCTCCTTCCTCACCTTGTCAACTCACACATGTGCAGCTTGCCTATTTTCCCCTTCTTCATGACCCTTTTCAACTCACTACCTTGATAAATCACTTACTCCAACCTCTCTATAGTCACATAAATGAGCCATTTCTCCCACTCCACACACATCGGTGAGTCACCATAGTTACTCGTCTCACCAACATTTATTTATCCCAACTCGGTTCTTACCTCCCCGTCACCCTTCACACACACCCGTGTCTTTAGTGGCTGAATCACCCCTTTTTCACCCCCATCTTTCTTGTCCTAGCCAACTCACTCATTGACCCTGCTCACTAACCTAGCTTGGTTCACACCTATCTTTTCACACCTTTCTCACCCTACCTAGCTCACCAAGTAGCTCACTCCATCGCCCACACCTCTCATCTCCTACCTCTCTCACGTCATTCACATCCTAGCTCACTACATAGTGTAGACACCTAAAATCGCTTCGCAGAGATTTAAGGCTAAGATTGCACTAATTATCCTCTTTCTTATCATTTCCATAATAATTAGTGTTTTTCGCTAATTAGCTAGCATTCATCTTCATAATCATTAATTAAAGACCTTTTGTTAATTAATTAGTCTTCTTATCATTATAGATGTCAGTTAATGACCTTTTGTTCATTAATATCCTTTACTTAGGTTAATTAATTACACTCGCAACTCTAAATCAATAAATTACCATTTATTGGATCAAATTCCTCTCTTACATCCCGTAAATCATACTAATTTTCCTCTAATTAGCTTCTATAAGCTTACCTCTACCTATTAATTAATCACCTTTGAGTAATTAAAACATCCCCAACTCCCATGACTTACTAATGACAAATTAAACTCTTCTAAATCAAGATTACATTTTATAAAGAAACTTTATCCATCCCTAATATTGTTTTACCTTTATCCCACATTAATCAATTTGCTAGCCTTACCTCTTTAGGAAAGCTATATAAGTAACCCTCCTTACCTTTCTTCTTGCACCATGCTTTGAATAGTGCAAACTATAAGCATTTTGATCTTGATCCATTCTCCATTTTACATCATTTCACTCAAAATTGAGTAATATGGGAAGATCCAAAATGGCCTTGTAACCATTCTTGGTGAGATTCCATTCTCAATCCTTGAGATCAAGAAATAATCTACTTTGATTTCTTATGTTCTTCATAGGCTCATATTTTAAGCTAACAATCATAGAGATTGGGAAATAGTTTAGCATGTAGTTTTATTTATGCATTGAAGAAGCATTTCCTTTAAGCTCTTATCTTGATGGTTCATTGTTTAATTAACATTTTATTTTGAAGCTATGTAGATATTAGTTTCAATTTATAAATTATTTAATAAAACATGAGCACATTTAGCACGCCAGTGGGACTTGTTGTTGCAAATCAGCAAAGACCCACGGATGTTGATCGGGTTTCTAAGTTGATGTTTCGGGCATCCAAGTGTGATTACACGACATTGAAACCTCTCTCCAAGTGTGGGACTTGTAAAATGAGAGAAGAATCTCTAGATTAGAGGTGGTTCCTCAAATCCTCTTATTAGCTATTTCACTTGCACAATCACGGAGGTTTAAACTCCTAAATCTACTCTAAATTCCAAGGAGACAGAGATAGGGAATGTAAAAAAAAAAATAATGCTAATAAGTGATGCACCAAAGGAGTGGTGAGCATTTTTACTTACGCAATTGACACGGGTCATAAAATGCAACAAAAACAACATGCACAAACTGATAGCTGTAATGAAGTGTTAGAAATTAGGCAAACAACACCAGCAGAGGATAAAAACTAATCACAAGGCCTGTATTGTTATTTTAACATCAAAATCACTTGCATTCAAACACCTGAAAGGCAAAAATATAGTTGCAGTTTCTAGAAAAGGTCTGCTATTCTACTAAATCACTTCCAAGGTGAAAAAGGGAGCTTGTCATACACAAAAAATGTTCAACCCTTTGAAAAATGAGCCAAATCTGGCTTTTACAGTGCAAGGGACGAGCCCAGGAGAGAGAAACACGGGAAAACATGGAAGGGATTCAACCATTGACCAAAATTCCATCAAAACAGCATGGGCGACCTGACAGACCCATTCCCTGACATTTTTAACCATGCTGGGAGAGAATGCGAGCCATTCTTCATTAAAATCAGTGGTTGAAATGTCATTTCTATTTCATGACCACGTGCCAGAAGCGTTTTTTGATTTTCTCTCTCCAAACTCCACCAAAATGCAAAATTGACCCTAGAATCTTGTAGAGAATTTCACTAGATTTCCATTGATATAAAGAACGTGAAAAACTAAGCTCTGGATCAAAAGATATGGCGATTTGAAGTTTTAGGGCAAAACAGGGCCAAATCGGGTCGCTTTGATATTTTTACCCTGGACACGTGGCGAGTTCTGATTGGCTACGGGCCTTCTAGGGGAAAATTTCCCATAAAAACTCCACCGAGCCATAACTTGAAAAATACATGGAGTTAGGAGGAAAACTTTACCTTTCTGGAAAGCTGAGAAAGAGCTCTATCCAATGGTGCCATTTCCAGAAGGTTTTGAGTGCCTGAAAAGAAAAATTTTGTGACTGAGGCACAAGAGAGGGAAGAATGAGAGGAGTTAGCCACAAAATGAGCAGGGGTAACATTTTGGATAACAGGACTTAGTCCATTATCCTTTGCACTTAATTTAAAGTTTTTGTAGTTAAGTTTCATTTTTGGTTACTAACCCTCTTTTGCACATGTTGATCTAACTTATTTTTCTTAACTTGTTTTGTTGAGTTTTCATATGTTAAGTATTCCTTGTACATATAAAAAATGTGAAGTGCTATCAAAATTGGATCTTAATGGGAAAATTTCAATATTTCTCCATGTTTTCATGTTTAGAGCTTCATTTTTAAACATTCTACATGCTAGTTTGTCAATTTCTTGAAAATTTTAATTTCTTGAGCATGTAGGTTAGTGTTTGATAGTGTTGAGTCTTCTCTTTACATATTAATGTGGTGGGTTTCTGTTAAAATTGAATCTTGTTGAGAAAATTTCAATATTTCTCCATGTTTTCATTTTTAGAGCTTACTTTTTCATCATTCTAAATGCTAGTTTTGTCAATTTCTTAAAAATATTAAATTTTTATCATGGAGGTTAATGTTTGATAGCCTTGAGTCTTCTATTCATATATTAATGTGATGGTTTGTTGTAAAAATTGAATCTTGGTTGGAAAAATTTGACCATTTTCATATTAAGGGACGTTTTTTGACATTTTTTTGGTACATGTTAAGTGCATACCCATGAGCATAAGAGCATATATGTAACCCATCTTCCGAAGGCCATAACGTTTTCCCGAACTCAAAATGAATCCATTGTTTTTGTGTTGGAAAGGTATTGAAGTGAACTATGCAATGAAAACATAAATTTGGGATTTATACTTACAGAATCTATAGGTTTTCCCTTTATTGTAAAACTGGTCATTTTCTAACATGTCTAATGTTTTGATGAATGTTGTATTTCCATGCTTTACTTGATTTAGACCAAAGATTTTGTATGCTCTTATCTTGAACCTTTTAGTGATATTGAGAATCAAAAACAACTTTGATCTCTATCTTTTTAACATTTGGATTAACTTGGAAATTTGATTATTCATTTTGCTTAAGGGAATGAATCTTTTACAAAGCATTTTTTATGGTCCTTTGATTTGAAGTTTTCCATTTCTATCTAGTTGGGATAAATTTTGTGTATGCTCTTATCTTGTGCATTAGAGTGATATTGAGAATCAAAAGAAACTTTGGTCTTCATTTTCTAACATTTGGTTAATCAGAAACTTTAGCTTTCATTTTTGGTTTAAGGGAATGAACATTTATCAAGATTTTTGTATGGTTCATTAATTGCAAAGTTTTCCGTTACTTTTTATTTTTATTATTTTTTGTGTATGCTCTTCTCTTACATCTTTGGATTATCTTGAGAATAAAAATAGACTCTTAATCCTCATTTAAATAATGTCATTTTCTTGGAGAACTACTAACACTTGAGTGCATGACCTAAAAATGCTTGTCAAAGAAAGGAGTTTGAAACAAAATTTTCTAACTACAAGTGTATTGTAGGTTACCAAATGGCAAACAAATAAACCACATTTAGTATAAAATATTAAAAAAACACACCACGTTTAAAACACTTGATTTGTAGTTTTGGATAACGGTATGCCCGTCCGCTTAAAACTAGGACATAACCCCTTTGGCATAATCCTTAAGCTACAACAATGGGGGTGGTCCTACAAACCCTAAAGTAGTCCACACAAGAGGGAACCTTGTGGATGAAATGGTAAGTGCTCCACACACTTGACTAGTATACACATGATATTTAATGTCAAATTTATCTGTATCATGCCTCCAGTGAGAGTACATGATGGATGCATTTATTGTCCATTATGCTTGAAGGGGGTAAAGTAAATCTGGGATAATTCTTGGGAAACCTTGGAAAATTGAGCTCACTCTTAGATAACTTGCGATACCTAGTTGAGAAAATCAGCTAGGAAATCCATTCATTCTTTGGAGCCAACTTGACCAAATCATTGTTGTAAAGATCCAACATTCATCACAAAACATGTGAAGTATTACTTTTGCTAAGTTTTTCACTTGCCCTAAGGCAAGGCCAAACTCTGGCAAAGTGAGGCCAACATTTTTCATCCCCACTTGTACTACTTCTATCACTTTCTTTTGATACTTTGTTGATCAAAAGAGGAGTGACCACACATGTGTTTCCAACTGATGGTGTCACCACTTTTATGTTTTTTTACGCTCATCCATGTTTGTGGCTAGGTTGTTAAATTTCTAAAGTGTGTAAGCATGTACTCGTATCATTGGTAACCATTTGATCTTGATACCCAAGTCAAGATCATCATAGTTAGGCTTGATTCATCACTTGATTCTCTTTTGAGGTGTTATCTTGCTTGTATCGTATCGCCACAATTTTGATACTTATGTCTTGTTTCTTGCAAACTTGACCTAAGTTTCTAGATTGTAATGTTAGGCTACACACATCGTAACAATTCCTTAGTAGTATACTCTAGCCTTAGTTTTCCTTCAAACATTACCTTGATTTTGAAAAGTGTTGTTGTTACCTTTATGTGCATCGTAATAATATTATTTCGATACTAATACCTTACTTTTCCATAAAGTTTGGTTAACATATCTTAGTGGTATTGTTGCATCATTCATGTTTGTAACTTCTACTTTTTGAGATTTAGGTCTTGATTGGATCTAAACTCACTTTTAGTATACCTTGTTTGGAAATCGTATCAACCTTTTGTTATTACTTACGTCTTGTTCGTTTTGAACTTGGCATAAGTGGTGACATTTTTTGGTCATCTTATGCGTCAAACTATTGATTGATCGACACTTAGGAATTACTCCATTTGATTGATTAGTTTACCAAAAAAATTACGTGATTGTGCCTCATTTTTCACATTAATTTATCCATTTTAGAAAATCACTTTGATCCATTGATTCTTTATCATTCATTATTCTTTGGTCATTAATTTGGCTATGTTTTGAACTCGCGTGATTGTTCCTTTTGTTTATATTCCTTATAAGCTCATTTCTAGGACAGCCCTTTGGGTCTTTGATTCTCTTGATCTTCTTTTTTTCCTAAATTCATGATCATTTTTGAACACATATTTCAAACCTTGGAAAAAACATTTCCTATCAAGAAACTTTTGCATCAATCAAACATAGGAAATATTTCCTTTGTATCCTTTATGTTGCTAAAATTTTGATCAATCCTTTGACATTTATGCCTCCAAACCTTGTTGGATTATCAATCTTGAGTCATCACAATGTATGTTTTCCTTAGCTTCCCTTTTGAAAATTCACACAAACATCCCCATCTTTACGAAATGTCTAGTTTTTTGTCGTTATGCTGCCCAAATCAACATGAAACCTTCTTCGCTTTGAAGAAGTTTGATCATACAATATAGGTCTAGGCCTTTAAACCCAACACATGCCAAAAATGATTGATTATCGCAAGGTCCCTTATACATACAACAATAAGGAATCAAATTTTTGGTGTTCACATCAAAAGACACCCATCATGACCAAACCTCATTTGGTTCTTCACGCTAGAGAACCCATCTAGGTAACCCATTCCCCACCTTCATCTCATAGTCGGTGGTATGGTTTGGAAACTTCTGATCCAAATTATTATTTGGGTTACCCCACTCTTCTTCTGATTCTAATCCAAACATTTCCTCTTCTTCTGAGGATTCCAATCCAAATATTTCCTCTAACTCTTCTGATGATTTGGATCCAAACTACTATTTGGATTCATCTAATTTGACTCCTAATTCGCATTCCTCCCCTTCTTCATAGGACCTCTATTATCAGTCACCTAAAAAATGTTCTCCTTCTCTAAATATTTGTGTCACAAAAAATTATCTTCATCATACATTTAATACGACTCCTAAGTCACGGTCCTCCCTTTCTTCAGGACCCCTTTTATCGGTCACCTCAATGACGTCTTCTTCCTTTGAAGATACACACGACTCCAAATCCCTCCAATAAAACATCTAATACAATTCTTGAATCATGATCCTCTCTTTCTTTTTAGGACCCTTGTTATTACTCATATAATATGATTCTTGAATCATGGTCCTCCCCTTCTTCGTAGGACCTTCTTTATCAATCACCCCCACAAAGTATTCCTTCTTTGAAGATTTTTGTGACTCAAAGTCCTTCTAGTCAAACATCTAAATTGACCCATTGGTCACAATATGCAAAATTTGGAATTAATCCTACTAGTTTACATATGATATACCATCTTATAGGTAGTTCCAAACCACCTTCTTCTACTCTAAAGACATCTAGATCCACATCTTCTTTATCCACCACATCATCTTCTTCTATCAATCATCATCAAACATATTATAATTCTTCCATACCAATTGAACCTCTTTCTTCCAATCAACCCCTGGTGGTCGATCAAAAACTCATATTGATTGATCTCTTTCAAAATGAAGAAACAATTAGGGCATTTATAGGGGCACATGAAGATATTCATATAGAAATTACGAGAAGTATTCTCTTTAGAATTCGATGTGTCCACATATTGTGAGGAAAATCTTGATTTATTTTATCAAGAAATGGAGGAAGATCCTCGGATCATGCAACGTTATCCTCCTCGTATTATTCCATCCTCACATTATTCATTGTGTGATGAACTACCAGGTCTAGTATTGAGCCATGGCCCATATTCTCATCACCCAATTCTTTTTACATATCACAATTCCTCATTCACAATCACACTTCAACAGCAACCTCCAAATAGCCCTTCATCATCTACTTGTGGGTCTCCTCCGGGTATCCCACTATCTTCTATTCTTGGGGCACATCTAACTAGCCCCTTGTCTTCTATGTATGGGTCACCCCCGGTAGTCCATCTTCTATTCTTGGGCCACATCCTAGTAGCTCATCATCTTACATCTATGGGTCACATCCTAACAACCCTTCTTCTTCTATTCTTGGGCCACATCCTAGTAGCCCTTCATCTTCTATTCATGGCTCACCTTCTGGTATCCCCTCTTCTTCAATTCTTGGACCATGTCCTTTTCAACCATCACATTATTCTTCTATCAATGATTGTGGAAAGCCCACCGTCATTCCTCACATTCCTCCCATCAATTCTAAATTTCCACATTCTTCTCCCACTTCTCGGGATTAGAAAAGTTGTGCATTAGCTTATACTAAACCCAAACAATTTTTTACCAAGATAAGACCAAAACACCGAAGAGTTCCAAATCTCCCAACAACCCAAAAATTCAAAATCAAACATGATTCTAGAATGCACACCAATGCACCCATCAAGTATGGCACAAAGTGTTGAAACCTATGGATAGGGAACTCAAGCTCCCACATATGAAACCCTGTTTAAAAATAAATCACAATAATTTTTTGAGTGTGAACTCACCACGATCATCAAGATCGGGGATAATATCACTCTTGATAAACAAATGCACTTAGTCTCCCTTAGTTGGGAATTTTCACACATCGTTGTTGGATCCTATCACGCAGAGTGACATTTTGGTCCCAACTTCCAAAAATATATTAAAAAAAAAATCATAAAACAGTTCAAAAATACAAAAAAATGAGAAAACATTAAAACATTACAAAAATAAAATCAAAGGTACAAAGATCAAACATTGTAATCAGGTATTGCGTACACATGGATGTTCTTTCTTCCCTTTCTTTCATATTCCTCTATAAGTCATCCACCATTTTCATCCCTTCAATGATATTATGGTTAGCCTATTTGCACGCATTTTGTGACATTTATCTCTATAGTATCCATTTGACCTTGGTCTTTCATCACCTTGGTAAATTAAAGAACAACTGACCTCTTAGAGATCCTATCTCTATCTACATATAATAAAATTATTGGGAAGAATTTTTGGGCATATTTGTTGACATTATCCAATGTCTTCATCACAATCACTTCCACATCCTTCCATCAAGCCATCAATTATTCTTAACCCCTTGTCAAACAAGAGAGATGAAATAAGTTTTCAGAAATCAAAAGAATCAAAATCAATCAATCAAAAAGAAAAATAAAATTGATATATAAATCTCTCTTGGGGTATTTCCAATAATCTCTACCGGGGCTATGGACACCTAACTGGTAGTAGATAAATGTTTTGATTAGAATCAAATGCATCTCCGTCGGGGCTATGGACGCTTGGTAGCAGTGGGGCAATGTACAACTCTCCTTCCATAATCCATTCACAAATCACCTTTCAAACTAAATCATTCCTACACATTAGCTAGTGTCTTCACTTACTATCTATCAACTCTTTCCTTCAAGAGGTAATTCATTTCCACATGCACACACAGGATCTCGATGAGTAAATAGGATTAGTATGTTATCAAGTGTTACTTTTTGGACCTTGTTCAAACTCTTGCTTTAGTGCATGTCTTGTCTCATGATTTTTACCTTGGGCTAATCACTTTTTCATTGACCACCTTCTAAATATTTTCATAACATCCTCTATTCTTTGGAAATCATTTATAACATCCATGTGTATAGGATGGCCTTTTTGCTATGTTTGTGGACACCTTTGTCCCCCTTTAATAAATCAATCACCCACTTCCTTTCTATCATGTGTTTCTTGGCCAGCTTACATTGTGGGCACCCTTTCTCCTTTATGATTGAACCTATTTTATATTAGCCTTGATCCCCCTTCTATGTGTGAAGAGTTTATCTTTGAATACTCCCACCTAATTGTTGGGGCATGTCACATATTCACTTTCTTGCATGTGTGGTATTCTACCCTTGTACATCCCATCTATTGTTGGGGGATCCATGTTTCTTGGTTTCTTGTACATAGTTTCAGAAAAATTTCAAAATAAAAAACATTCAAATATGTTTTTAAAAATAAAAAATAATAAAAATCATTCTAAAAAATTTCACTCTTTGGTTTTCACATGTTCTTGTGCATGACTCGTGGATCATCTTGATCTACCTCCATTAACAAAGTTGGTTTGCTTACTATGTCTATACTATGGGGCACAATGAGTTGTTTGGTACTATTTCATAGTGCACTACTTTTCATAGGACCCAAGTGTCCTTCGTTATTCCCCTTGCATGTATCCTTGCTTACATCTTTTAACCCTTGTTAATTTGCACACAGTCGAATCAAATCTTGATAAAAAAAAACCATTGCAATGTGTTTCTCTATAAGCTTATCTTGTTTAATTTCTCATATTCCATTGCATTATTTATTTTGTACGGAGTTAGCCATTTTTACTTTCTCGTATTGTATTGCATTTTGTATGTTGCATGGAGTTGGTGTTTTTAGCTATGGACATTTGTTCGTATATGGCATTTTATGTCATAATACACTTCTATTCATTCTTTTTAATAAGGACCAATGATGTCGATCATGAGAAAAATGATGAAATAAAGTTTGTTTTTACATCGGCAAGATGATAGCTATATCCATCTCTTTTCATCTTCATTTTCTTTCATATTACTCTCCATCTATCAACAATTTTCTTCAAAAACAACTTGGGAAATAGCGATCAATTATTATACTTCTTCTATTATGTTCTTTCATCTTTTTATCATCAATCTCCCTCTTTCATCACCCCATCAACACTTGAGGGGAATACTTCATTCTATTAATTTTTTTCTTCTTTATCTTCAAAATTTTTATTTTTTTATTCTTGTCTACTATCTTTGAAATGGTGTCACTTACGCCACCCCAAAGAGGGGCAAATGTAGACACCTAAAATCCTCGTACATTGGATTTAGTGCTAAGATTGCACTAATTATCCTCTTTCTCGTCATTTCCATAATAATTAGTGCTTTTTCGCTAATTAGCTAGAATTCATCTTCATATTCATTAATTAATGACCTTTTGTTAATTAATTAGCCTTCCTATCATTAAGGATGTCGATTAACGACCTTTTGTTAATTAATATCCACTTCTACTTAGGTTAATTAATTACACTCGCAACTCTAAATCAATAAATTACCATTTATTGAATCAAATTCCTCTCTTACACCCCACAAATTATACTAATTTTCCTCTAATTAGCTTCTATAAGCTTACCTCTACCTATTAATTAATCACCTTTGATTAATTAAAACATCCCCAAGTCCCATGACTTACTAATGACAAATTAAAATCTTCTAAATCAATATTACCTTTTATAAAGCAACCTTATCCATTCCTAATATTGTTTTACCTTTATCCCACACTCATCAATTTACTAGCCTTGCCTCTTCAGGAAAGCTATATAAGAAACCTTCCTTCTTACCTTTATTCTTGCACCATGCTTTGAATAGAGCAAACTATAAGCATTTTGATCTTAATCCATTCTTCATTGTTGGAAATAGCTTCTCCATCTTGCATCCTTTCACTCAAAATTGAGTAATATGGGAAGATCCAAAATGGCCTTGTAGCCATTCTTGGATAGATTCCATTCTCAATCCTTGAGATCATGCAACAATCCACTTTGATTTCTTATGTTCTTCATAGGTTCATATTTTAAGTTAGAAATCATAGAGAGTAGGAAATAGCTTAGCATGTAGTTTCATTTATGCATTGAAGAAGCATTTATTTTAAGCTCTTATCTTTATGGTCCATTGTTTAATTAGCATTTTTTTAAGCTATGTAGATATTAGTTTCAATTTATATCTTAGTTAATAAAACATGAGAACACATAGCTCACATCCTAGCTTATCACGTAGCTCATTGCCTCACTTGCACCGCTCATCACCTAGCTCTCTCATGTCACTCATCACCTATCTCTCCCTGTCACTTGTGTCACTCATTCAACTCCTCGTTCCACTCACGCCACTCATTAAATTTTCACGCCACTCACCCATCTCACCACTTCACTCTCAAGCATCACTCATTGTCTCACTTGCATAGCCCATTCGCCATTAACTCACACCCCATTAACAACAACTCTTCACCAGACAAATTTTCACACTTGCATCCACTTTTATCCATACCCATTATCTTCTTTTCACCTACACATGACTAGGGAATCCATCACATCTCTTTTTCAGCATTCTTTCACCACGAGTCATTTTCTCTCATCTTTAATTGCCACTTTTTTGTCTCTTGTTATGTTGGGAAACCTACGGCTATGAAAAATTGTTACTTAAGGGCGTAATCACACAAAACCCTTCTCATCAATCATATAACATTCAATCATCAATAAATTGACTCTATAGTCTTTGCCTTGCAAAATCAACTTATTGATCCCTTCATAGACTTTAGCTGAAGTGGCCCATTGATCACATTTCCAGGTTCATATCTATCTAGTCAACCATATAAGCCCATAAATACGAAACCACCATCATAGGGTTAGACGACCCCCATCTCATCTTTAGTTTTTATGTTACATCTTACCTCTCAGTAACAAATAGCCCAAAAAGGAAAAATGTAAGCACTATAAAACACACTTTGTGTGCATAAGGTATCTTATTCAAAAACCCCAAAAACATCATAATACATAAAAATACCCAAAAAAATCAACTAACACTTTTCTTTTTGACAAGACAACATAGGAAACCACCACATAACACACTTACAGTTAGGGCAAGCCACAATGAGAAATTATTGAAGGTTATTTATTTTGATAAAACATCCTTCAATCCTTAACTTAAGTTTTCCAGGACTCGGATATGATTCACACAATTCCTCTTACAACGCTAAGTTTCTTTCTTTTACTCTGAAGAGAATTTTGCTTTAAGTCTTCTCTATTATGACCTTTATTTGTTTAATTCATTTATTTAGTAAAAAGGGGGATATTTATTTCCACAAGGCCATCTTGTTCACACTTACGCTACTAGAACTCGTTCATACCCTTATGATAACCTGGGTTCACATTCAACACACTTAAGAGAAGAAATACAAAGCACCTTGGAAAAAATTTAGGAAGAAGGTCAAGTTGAATTCATCTTTAAGACCTCATTAGTTATTACCAGGATTTAATTGAGGCTTGAGAATTTATCCAGAATTATCAAAGATTTTACTTAGGCTTCACTGAATGAGTATTACAAAAGAAAACAATTTACCTTCCAAATGGCGGAGAGATAGATTGCGTGGTTTCTAAATTGTTTTCTCCTACTTATTAAATCTTATTATCTTATAGAACTAACCATTGTTTTCCCTTAAGCTCATGTAAGAATTCACCATAAAAAGGATAGTGTTCACTAGTTTTGCTAGGGATAGCAAGTTATATAAAAAAATTTTTTTTAAAAGGATAGTTTCATCTTAGATCACTTATGGAATTACTTGTTCTCCATTAGGTCACCTCTACATTAATTTATTTTCATATAAATTTTAGTTTAACTTCTATAAGGATTAACCAACCCATTTTACTTTACTTATAGCACATTATTACTAAGTCATAGCAAGATTTAACTCAACATTTATTCTCAAGGGTAAAGTTTAACAATTCTCATTTACGAAAACAACACCAGGTTACATCAATTCTTTCCAGCACAATACACAACCCAAAGGGACATACCAACTCTAAGGAACCATGCATAGGGAACAAGAGAGTAATAACATTGACCAAGGAATGCTAAACTATTCTTAGAATACCGATAATCCATTAAGGTCTCTCAACAAAGAGGTAAACCAATTTTCTTATATTTTCCATGATAGTCAAACAATCCAAGGTTTCCAAAGTTAAGATGACAAAAACCACAATACATTATACTAAGACACTAACCCTCTTCTAAAATTTCCACTTGGACCTTATGAATAGTTGAACAACATAAAAAGGATTCGAGCAAAAGAACTTCTCAACAGAGGTTGATGCAAAAATATACAAGTCTATCCCTCATCTACTCGCATAAGCCATCTACAACAAATTTTCCACAAGAGTCAGTTCACGAGAACTGAGCAAGATAAGGCTACACAAAGCCACCATAACTATTATCTAACAATACCATGAAAGGAAAAACTTTATTACAAGAATTGGGTCAATTCTCTCAACACTAAAAAAACACCTCAATTTAAAATACAGTCTCAACCATGTCAATCAAAGAAGAAAGACCTTGTACTTTAGTTATGAACAAAAGCAATGAAAGTATAACAATCGAACGAGAAGGGTCCTTGGCCCTATATGAAGAAATAAACAATCTATAAGAAACAAGATTCCCATCAAACAATTAAATAATTACAAGATTGGAGTTTAATATACATGCCATCCATCTAGAATTATCAAAAGATACCAAGAGCATAGGCTTTAATGTTATATTTCTAAAAGACAAGAATTGATCAACCCAACGAGGAAATCACGGTGTTCAAAGATCAACATGAAAAGCCAAGCATGCTAAAATTTTCAACCCTATAATCATTTAGAGTATATGAGTGAAATTAAATACATGGACACGACACAACCTAAGTTTCAAGTGAAGGCAAAGGTATATTAGACTTGACCCTTAACTCCCAAAGATTCCCCAATCATTCAAGAAGGGTCAATACCCTTATAGGCTAAGTAACAACACGTGAGAGAAGAAGGGGGTTCCATCAAACAAGAGTATACAAAACATCATCCAAATTTATATCTCTAAGGATTTACAAACCTCCACAATAATTCTAAAATCCGGTTAAGGTAAAAGAAATTATCTCTTTTCCAAATCAACAATAATTTAAGGCAACCCTTGATAACACAATCAACCATCACATAGATACAAACATAAATTACTAAGTGACATTAACAAAACAAAACCTTCCACTATGAATCCATAAGACTATCAAATGCAAGATGAGTTTTCCCGAAGATTAATAACGTTTAAGGCAATTTCCATCACAAAATATTAAGGTAATTACGTGCATAGAAAATGACCAATATTAATTAATAGCATTAAAATTATAAAAGAGAAAGAATGCAAGTTAGGAAAATAGAAAAAAATGCCATCAACAATAATTTTGAGAGGGGGATTAGACCAAAACTATTCTAGTGTTAACGAGGTACTGGATTCACATGATTGAAACCTCGAGCTTAGCTGATCCGAAAAGCTAGTTATGGTTCAAGTTGATAGGGATGGTCAAGGTACTTCTGAGGATGGCCTTAAAAGCCTAGGAACAAGATGAAAGATAATACGAGAGTCTAAACATGAGATCTGAAATGCATTGCACACAAAATTTTTCATTCTAAAAGTTTTAATACCAAACTCCAACCCGATAGCCCAAGCGTTGATCACTCCAATTCTACAACCTGTCTTTCCCGATGTCAAGAAGATTATCGAAGGGGTTTGAGGAAGAGATTTAACAACATTCATGAAATACAAAGAAAAAGAAAACAAACTCAGATGATAGGAGGAGCTGCATAGTTATCACAAACTTATTTTAACGACAATGAAAATACTAGTTGGGACAACATAATAACTTAAAACTCAATCATAGAGAAGAAGATATACATAAACGAAAAGATGAAGGTCGATCACTCGAGCAAGGAAAACATAACACCTAGAGACGATGACACATGTGTGCTTTCCACTAACACACTGATAGCGATAAAAGTGAAAACAAGAATAGAACAAGCAGAAAGGAGAGGTCTCCTAGTAAGGCATCCAACTGACAAATCAATACAAGGAAATGGTGGTTCGATTTCATGATATATTAAAAAAATATAGCAATAGTAGTAAAAAGTGTAGAATTATCTTGCCTACTCCTCCAGCTTCGACGAGGCATCCAAACACCCCAAGGTCCAGCAACAACAACCCTCTAGTTGAATCTTCATCCATGCAGCATGCAAGGCACCAACATTCCTCTCAATCCCGAACTCCACTAGACACCTCTTCTTACAATCTGCATTATTCACCCAAAATCATCTCGAGTAAAAGGAAATCTGGACCCAAAAACAACTATCAAATACTTCCACGATGGCACATGCGTTTTAACAAAAATGTGAAGAAAATACAATTTTTTTCAAAGGAAAGAGCAAAAAATAATGAGTTAGTGTTAAAAGATCAGATAAATGGATATGAAGGCTCCAACCTTCTCACGAAATTTACCTCAAAAGAAGGAGTCAAAGTTATGTCAGCCTCTTTGTGGTATGGAGTCCTCCAAATAGAGCCGATGCAAAATTTTTTTGATCAACAATAATTGAAAGAAAGAACACATGGTCTCAAGGATCATTAGGACCCATGTCTGTTGGTCATAAAAATAACAATGTAAGACCCGAAATAAATTCCACTTAAATGACAAGCCAAAATGGTTACAAACCTTATCATTTCACCCTTCAATGGTAGCAGCCCCTCTGTAAGCAAAACATGGGAGAATGAACTGTCTGAAAAACATGCTAGAAAAAATATGGTTTTGAAATGACACAACTATAGACTGTGCACTTCGAGGCCAACAAAAAAAATGACCCAGAAAAACCATGAGCGACCAACAACTTCTCCACAAGATTCATGTAGCTAACTTCAAGAGTATTTACACACCGAACCACACAAGGCTCCACACCAGAAAATCTCCATGCGGCCAGTAGGGAAAAAGGCATCCAAAATTTCTGCACACTCAAAAATCATCCATGCAGCAAAAGGGAATGTTGTAATAAACCCACAAATGTGAGCTTCCACGAAGGCACGTGACCCACAAGACATTAAGCATGCAGATCCAAAATGTGGTAAGCAAGCCATTACAAATCACGAAGCCCAAAAGCATGCAATACCCAATAAGAGTTCAACCACGCTTCCCCAGATCCCAGGTAAAATCCAACACGTTTTCCCATTACAGGAAGGTGCAGAAATGACAGGCCATTAATTCCTCATGTGGCCATCTTTAAAACTGATGTGAAATCCTTTAGAACGTACGCCAGGTTGGTTCATTAATAATCAATAGAGAGTGGCAGGCTGGTGGTTGAGTAAATCAAATTCACCACTAACTTGATAATTATCTAACTTGGCATACATGGACCAATTTTCTAACAAGGGGAAAAGAAGAAATTGTGGTTGAAGGCATTTACCCAAACATTTACAAAGCATACAAGGGCACCTAGATGGCCAAGGATAAAAACTTTGAACCTTAAACAAGAACACTACGTCCTTGACGATGGCGCCACCCATGAACAAGCTTCCCTTGCATGAATCGAGGCTCGATCCATGAAGCGACCAATCCAAAACAATAAAATCACTTATCAAAAATTAACAACAAGGTTGATAACAAATCGACGATCAGATAATGAGGTTATCATCGATCGATAAATAAAATAATAATAATAATAATAATAATAATATTACTATTATTATTACCACTTATTAATACTTATTAATCATATTAACAAGAACCAACTTACGAGCTTGATAAATCGAGCACACAGTTTTCCTTTAATAGGAGGAAAACGTAATGGACGAGGTGGGGCCAACCACAGAAAACATCAACACGACACGAGAAGACATGACGAAGTGGGAGAATTCCAATCATTCTCTGTGACAAGGGTGAAGCCAACAAAAGATCAACAGAGCACCACAACGTTAAATGCTTAGCAACATGGTCGTTGGAGAATGGGCATTACATTCTCCTCCCCTTAAGAAAGCATCGTCCTCGATGCGACAAAGCACAGAGGAAAAGGAATGATAAGCAACAAAGAACAAAAATGGCAAAAGTGCACTCTATGGTTAAAAATTCAGTTGATTAAAGCACGGCCACGAGGTGGCCTTAGGAACATTTGGTACAAATTTTAACTTTCAAGGTTCTGTGAAGATTGGTAGTTCCCTCTTATTCATTGTTTCATTAGTCTCTTTCCATTATCATTACTTCTAGTTTCAATTCTTCAAAATTTTATTGTTGTAGAGTTTTTTTTTTAGTTTATTCCTTATTGTAGGTGCCCAACATGAACTGCTAACACAACACCCTACCGGGTTCAGACAAGACACTACAGATTCACAAACACACAAGTATATACTTCATGACTGTATTACACCACAAAATATTACTCAAATACGGAAGGGAATAGGCACGGTCCACATAACATAGTACTTGTCACACAACCATGACTGAAAAATAGAATACTTGAACAAAGTGTACTATGACAACCAGACATTTCCTCAATTCCACAGATGAAAAAAAAATTCACATAACTCCGAACAAAAGCTACAGTACATAGTGTACACCAGGGAGCCACAACCATAACCAACCCTCATGGGCACACATACATCATAACACTACCCCCCCCAAAACACTACCAACAACACCATATACCACCCAAGCATCAGAAAATAACCACCTACTCCCAAGTATTACAAAGCAACTCCATATAACTCCCAAAGAGAAAGAAACATAGTGCCAAAACCAAGCTGGGTCACTCAACCATAGAGCCCCATCAAGAATATCAGGTCACTCAACCATAGAGTGCCATAAAGAATATCAGGTCACTCAACCATAGAGTGCCATAAAGAATATCAGGTCACTCAACCATAGAGGCCCGTCTCCTTTCTCCTTTTAATGAGGTCGGGTCACCCTATGGCCCTGGGCACATAGAGCCCCATCACCCCCAACCCAAGTGACATAATAACTCGTGGTTCAACAACCCACTAGTTATCTGTAACTCCTTGGGGCGTACCCCATACAACGAAGTGGGTCCATAGGTCCAACCATTCCATGGTGCATCCCATGACCCTATTCCACACATCACGACAATAGAACCAACATAACAATCTGATCAAAATGCCAAGTGGCAAAGTACAAGCCTTGGGCAAGGTGGTAAAATCTTAAAATTTAAAAGAAGATTCAAAACCAAGCAAAACAAATGACCAAATGGCCATAGTTAGTGCAAAATCCACGTGTTAGTACCAAAACCAAGGAAATGCCCAAAATGTAAAACATGGCAATCAAGAAAACTACTGGTCCTTGCAAAAGTAAAGTAAAAGGTTCAATTTATGAATAAAATACACATATAAGAATAGCACATTACGATGACTATGTGGCTTTATCTTGGCCACCAAGGGGGTACTCAACGAGTTGCTGGCACTCGGAACCTCGAGCCTCAGCTCATAAAATAACATATCAATAGTACAACTGTCATCATCTCAATCTGAATCATCTCACCACCACTTCAACAAGGCTCAACATAGTCAAAATCACATAGGTTGAATCCATACGACAACCATATCGGGAGAGAGAAAAGAGTACAAGTCACCATCTACTAAGCCTAAGGTGTCCACAAAACACAATATGCATGACACCCATTGAGAAAGTGCCACACATACCAAATGAACAAAAGTGGGTTTTCAGCCTATGTAAGGCTCCACTTCCTATCTCATACTCGGCTCGAGTGACTGGTCAACGGTACACATTTTCTCACTCCAAACATACACAGTTTACCGATTTCCCTCAGGGTCGGTTAGCGTAAGGTTCACAACATAACATGCAACTACATCACTAATACAATGGTGGTTCACACACATTAATAATAACACCTTCGCAAGGTACATATACAGGGTAGGTCACAATCATACATTCACTGGGTGCAATACATCACTCTACCACATTCTACATCCAAAGTGCAATCACTATACAATAGGGTTCATATGCTCACTGTATGCCCCTATATCACAACATGAATCATTACATATTACACAAATCATACATACGATGAACATAATAAGTAACATCACAACATAACATTAATTGCTACATAACAAGGTGATACACACATTTCTTCATAACATGGTAAAAACATCATGATACAACTCATTTCATTTTACATCAATCTAGTCATACAACACATTGATACACCTACATATCACAATATGCCACAATGCTTCAACACTCCATCATCCACATTAGAATTCTTTTCACACATCACAAGCAGTATTTCACACGTGAACTCTTCATAGAATCCACAAGAAGGAGAGAGAATACTCCCATCCCCAACACATCAACATGATAACAAATACACACTAAGTGACATACACATCATGTGCGTTCACAATATCACAATTATGACATGGATCACATCACGCTTAAAGCACATTACTCTTCCAATATCAACCACCATCATGCAACACCATCATCACTCCAATCTGCCCAAAGGTTCGAGAGCATGAACCTTCACTCTGATACCAAATGTAACGACCCAAAAATTTCACACACGCTAACAACACAGTAAAAAAATAGGATAACTTTTTTTTTTGACTTGATTGACACATAACACGACACAACATGCCACCACCAAGGTTACAACTAACTCTGTGAACAACTCGATACAAGGATGACCACAAAGGTAACATGGAAATGTTCACACCCATCAAGGATAATTCACTTTTCTTTTTGACAAGACAACATAGGAAACCACCACATAACACACTTACAGTTAGGGCAAGCCACAGTGAGAAATTATTGAAGGTTATTTATTTTGATAAAACATCCTTCAATCCTTAACTTAAGTTTTCCAGGACTCAGGATATGATTCACACAATTCCTCTTACAATGCTAAGTTTCTTTCTTTTACTCTGAAGAGAATTTTGCTTTAAGTCTTCTCTATTATGACCTTTATTTGTTTAATTCATTTATTTAGTAAAAAGGGGGATATTTATTTCCACAAGGCCATCTGTTCACACTTACGCTACTAGAACTCATTCATACCCTTATGACAACCTGGGTTCGCGTTCAACACACTTAAGAGAAGAAATACAAAGCACCTTGGAAAAAGTTAGGAAGAAGGTCAAGTTGAATTCATCTTTAAGACCTCATTAGTTATTACTAGGATTTAATTGAGGCTTGAGAATTTATCTAGAATTATCAAAGATTTTACTTAGGCTTCACTTGAATGAGTATTACAAAAGAAAACAATTTACCTTCCAAATGGCGGAGAGATAGATTGTGTGGTTTCTAAATTGTTTTCTCCTACTTATTAAATCTTATTATCTTACAGAACTAACCATTGTTTTCCCTTAAGCTCGTGTAAGAATTCACCATAAAAAGGATAGTGTTCACTAGTTTTGCTAGGGATAGCAAGTTATATAATTTTTTTTTTTTTTACTTTACAAAGGATAGTTTCATCTTAGATCACTTATGGAATTACCTGTTCTCCATTAGGTCACCTCTACATTAATTTATTTTCATATAAATTTTAGTTTAACTTCTATAAGGATTAACCAACCCATTTTACTTTACTTATAGCACATTATTACTAAGTCATAGCAAGATTTAACTCAACATTTATTCTCAAGGGTAAAGTTTAACAATTCTCATTTACGAAAACAACACCAGGTTACATCAATTCTTTCCAGCACAATACACAACCCAAAGGGACATACCAACTCTAAGGAACCATGCATAGGGAACAAGAGAGTAATAACATTGACCAAGGAATGCTAAACTATTCTTAGAATACCGATAATCCATTAAGGTCTCTCAACAAAGAGGTAAACCAATTTTCTTATATTTTCCATGATAGTCAAACAATCCAAGGTTTCCAAAGTTAAGATGACAAAAACCACAATACATTATACTAAGACACTAACCCTCTTCTAAAATTTCCACTGGACCTTATGAATAGTTGAACAACATAAAAAGGATTTGAGCAAAAGAACTTCTCAATAGAGGTTGATGCAAAAATATACAAGTCTATCCCTCATCTACTCGCATAAGCCATCTGCAAAAAATTTTCCACAAGAGTCAGTTCATGAGAACTGAGCAAGATAAGGCTACACAAAGCCACCATAACTATTATCTAACAATACCATGAAAGGAAAAACTTTATTACAAGAATTGGGTCAATTCTCTCAACACTAAAAAAAACCTCAATTTAAAATACAGTCTCAACCATGTCAATCAAAGAAGAAAGACCTTGTACTTTAGTTATGAACAAAAGCAATGAAAGTATAACAATCAAAAGAAACAAGATTCCCATCAATCTAAACAATTCCCATCAAACAAAATAATTACATTGGAGTTTAATATACATGCCATCCATCTAGAATTATCAAAAGATACCAAGAGCATAGGCTTTAATGTTATATTTCTAAAGACAAGAATTGATCAGCCCAACGAGGAAATCACGGTGTTCAAAGATCAACATGAAAAGCCAAGCATGCTAAAATTTTCAACCCTATAATCATTTAGAGTATATGAGTGAAATTAAATACACGGACACGACACAACCTAAGTTTCGAAGTGAAGGAAAGGTATATTAGACTTGACCCTTAACTCCCAAAGATTCCCCAATCATTCAAGAAGGGTCAATACCCTTATAGGCCAGTAACAACACATGAGAGAAGAAGGGGGGGGGGTTCCATCAAACAAGAGTATACAAAACATCATCCAAATTTATATCTCTAAGGATTTACAAACCTCCACAATAATTCTAAAATCCGGTTAAGGTAAAAGAAATTATCTCTTTTCCATATCAACAATAATTTAAGGCAACCCTTGATAACACAACCAACCATCACACATAGATACAAACATAAATTACTAAGTGACATTAACAAAACAAAACCTTCCGCTATGAATCCATAAGACTATCAAATGCAAGATGAGTTTTCCCAAAGATTAATAATGTTTAAGGCAATTTCCATCACAAAATATTAAGGTAATTACGTGCATAGAAAACGACCAATATTAATTAATAGCATTAAAATTATAAAAGAGAAAGAATGCAAGTTAGGAAAATAGAAAAAAATGCCATCAACAATAATTCTGAGAGGGGGATTAGACCAAAACTATTCTAGTGTTAACGAGGTACTGGATTCGCACGATTGAAACCTCGAGCTTAGCTGATCCAAAAAGCTAGTTACGGTTCAAGTTGATAGGGATGGTCAAGGTACTTCTTGAGGATGGCCTTAAAATCCTAGGAACAAGATGAAAGATAATACGGGAGTCTAAACATGTGAGATCTGAAATGCATTGCACACAAAAATTTTCATTCTAAAAGTTTTAATACCAAAACTCCAACCCGGATAGCCCAAGCGTTGATCACTCCAATTCTACAACCTGTCTTTCCCGATGTCAAGAAGATTATCAAAGGGGTTTGAGGAAGATATTTAACAACATTCGACAAAATACAAAGAAAAAAAAAAAAACTCAGATGATAGGAAGGAGCTGCATAGTTATCGCAAACTTATTTTAACGACAACAAAAATACTAGCTGGGACAACATAATAACTTAAAACTCAATCGTAGAGAAGAAGATATACATAAACGAAAAGATGAAGGTCGATCACTCAAGAAAGGAAAACATAACACCCAGAGATGATGACACATGCGTGCTTTCCACTAACACACTGATAGCGATAAAAGTGAAAACAAGAATAGAACAAGCAGAAAGGAGAGGTCTCCTAGTAAGGCGTCCAACTGACAAATCAATACAAGGAAATGGTGGTTCAATTTCACGATATATTAAAAAAATATAGCAACAATAGTAGCAAAGTGTAGAATTATCTTTCCTGCTCCTCCAGCTTCGACGAGGCATCCAAACACCCCAAGGTCCAACAACAACCCTCTAGTTGAATCTTCATCCGCAGCATGCAAGGCACAACATTCCTCTCAATCCCGAACTCCACTATCACCCTCTTCTTACAATCTTTATTCACCCAAAATTGTATGTCGTCTATAACAAAAACAAAACTAAAACTTCCACAATTATGGCACAGAAAGGATTCACAAAAAAAAATGTGAAGAATAAAATGCAGTTTAAACAAGTTTACTAGAGATTTTAAAAACTCATAATAGTTAGTGTTCACATTCCAGCTCCATATGAACTTCTCAAATATTGTGTCACGTAAAACACATCCCTTTCAAAAAAGGAGCTCTCTATTGTAGTTATGTCATATTCTTTGTGGAGTCCAAACAAAATGGATATCAAATAGACCTTGAAAGAACACGCATCACGTCTCAAGGATGCTAAAAGAGAACCTTATGCATAAAAGGTTGTAGTGGTGAACCCATGCCTCATTAATTTCATAAGACCCAGATTCCACCATAAATGACAAGCCAAAATGGTTACAAACCTTATCATTTCACCCTTCAATGGTAGCGCCTTGTCTGCAAGCAAAACATGGGAGAATGAACTACCTAAAAAATGTGCCAAAAAGAAATATGGTTTTGAAATGACACAACTACAGACTGTGCACTTCCAGAAAAAAAAAATGACCAGAAAAACCATGAGTGACCAACACTTCTCCACAAGATTCACGTAGCTAACTTTGAAGAGTATTTACACCACCGAACCACACAAGGCTCCACACCTAGAAAATCTCCATGCGGCCAGCAGGGAAAAAGGCATCCAAAAGTTTTGCGCACTCAACAATCATCCATGCAACAAAAAGGGAATGTTGTAATAAACCCACAAATGTGAGCTTCCACGAAGGCACGCGACCCACAAGACATTAAGCATGTAGATCCCAAAATGTGGCTAGCAAGCCATTACAAATCATGAAGCCCAAAAGCATGCAATACCCAATGAGAGTTCAACCACGCTTCCCCAGATCCCAGTAAAATCCAACACATTTTCCCATTACATGAAGGTGCAAAAATGACAGTCATTAATTCCTCATGCGGCCATCTTCAAAACTGATGTGAAATCCTTCAGAACGTATGCCAGGTTGGTTCATTAATAATCAACAGAGAGTGGTAGGTTGGTGGTCAAAATCAAATTCACCACTAACTTGATAATTATCTAACTTGGCATACATGGACCAGTTTTCTAACAAGGGGAAAAGAAGAAATTGTGGTTGAAGGCATTTACCCAAACATTTACAAAGCATACAAGGGCACCTAGATGGCCAAGGATAAAAACTTTGAACCTTAAACAAGAACACTACATCCTTGATGATGGCACCACCCACGAACAAGCTTCCCTTGCGCGAATCGAGGCTCGATCCGCGAAGTGACCAATCCAAAACAATAAAATCACTTATCAATAATTAACAACAAGGTTGATAACAAATCGATGATCAGATAACGAGGTTATCGTCGATCGATAAATAAAATAATAATAATAATAATATTATATTATACTATTATTATTACCACTTATTAATACTTATTAATCGTATTAACAAGAACCAACTTACGAGCTTGATAAATCGAACACATTTTCCTTTAATATGAGGAAAACGTAATGGACGAGGGGGCCAACCATAGAAAACATCAACACAACGGTGAAGGGGGCATTACATTTCCAAGTGTTCTTGTGTAAAGGTTTAGATTAAGGTCGAAAGAGTTTTACCCACTTTATTTAATGAAATAACCCATGATTGTCCTTCACTTCACAATGGAAACATAATCCCATTATTTTTAAAGAAATATTGATTTAGATATTTCATATCAACTAATCCATCTTGTAGGTGATCCAAATCTAGGCATACATCCCCAAAGATATTGTGTGTGATGGAATTCATAATTATCCCTTCTTATGTGGTGAATAATCCAGCCCAAATACAATCCTCAAGTGTTCCTATTTCCCAAGTAGTAGATAGAAATTAATAGCCATGTTTCCCCTAAGAGTAGTTAGTAGGTTGTGTGTGTGTGTGTGTACACACACACACACACACACACACACACACACACACACACACACATATATGATTCCTTTGTTTGAATTTTAACACTTAGTAACACCAACGGTCAACCCCAAACATGAAATAAGAATTAGAAAAGACCCAAAATAAAGTGCCAAGAGATATTTTGAAATATAATCTAGACTACGAGACAGAGATAGGGACCCTTTTGCACGACTATAAAACATAAATCTAAACAAGATAATACAAAGTGTCACAATCAAAATTAATTGAAATAAATAGAAGGACTTTGAGTGGTGTCGCTAGTGTCTAATCTTATCACTTAGGAATCATGCATATAACGACATATTAGAGGTATAATGTAATAGTAATAAGTGCATATTGTTTTATCTACACCTCTTGATCAAAACCACTAGTTTTAGTCAGTTTGTACAAGTCTATAATTTGACCCTACTATATTGTTATGGAATGACATGTTTTGGGCTTATTATTTTGATTCTATCACATTCTTATGATTAAATACATCCACTTGGCTAGCCTTTTCATGACATAACAACCTTAAGAAGCATACATAAACAAGTAAATTATATCACATTTAGGAACCTAGAACTTTAAGAAATCCTTATGTAAAGCAAGCACAAAAGGAACTCCAAGCTCCCTAAACTGTGAAATAACTCATTCACATCCATTAGGTAAGCACCCTCTATAGTTATAAAGTATCCTTCTAGGTCTATGAATATCCATCTTATTTCTACAAGAAAACAAAGTGGCCCTTCCTAGGAACTTAAAAATTGTGAAACTCAAGAAAACCATTGTCAAAGAATGATTGTCAAGTTTTTATTACACTATGGTAGATATCACATGCTAGGAGAACAACGTGTGGTTTGAGACCTCTTTTGAGTAGTGGAAATGTAGGTAGTGCACAGGGGTACCCAAAACCCACTGTAGTCACTAAATCATGCACTTATTATTTACATCTAGCCTCTAAATACTTCATTTATATACATGATTCTTAAGCAAGAGAATTAGTTAACACCTCTTTACTTTGTTTTAACATTTCTTTTATCCTTTTCGTCTTTACTACTTGTTTTTCTTGATCGAAAACTTATAGTTTTTCATTCCATCCAACATTCTAATCAAATTTTATTTCACTGTCTGGCCATTTGAGCACCATATATAGGACCGTCTACAAGGAACAAGAGTGTTTGGGTGTTGTTTTCCCCTTTGGGTGCATGTGTTTTCTTTTCTCTTTTTCTTATCTTTCAAATGTTACGTCTTTCTTGTCATTTATTATCACTCTTGATTTTCCTTTCACTGGTTAATGATGAAACTTAAGTAACGAAATCATATATATATACATGTCTTATTTAACCTCATTAGGGGGAAAGCATTCAAGAGGTACATACTACTACAAGGAGCTAATATTTTCTATCTATTACATTAAGGACTACATTTTGGCATTGTATACTTCACTACATAGGAGGGTTTATTCTAGCTTCCATACCACACATTTATAGTCGAGACAAATTATTTGTAGCTCATTAACTTCTTATGTGGTTGGCACTAGGTAATCATAGCTCAAGGGAAATTATTCTAATCACACACACTATAAATACATAGAGTCTAAAATGTAGTGTAGTGCTCAAAGTGATAATCACATTGGAATAAGCATCGAGGACAGTCTAACTCAATAATATGCATATTTTAATTCATCTAATGTGTGTTTGAGTATTGTGCAGGTATCTATGGTTTTTTATAGGTACATGTATGACATAATGAATATGATGCGACTTCTGACAAACAAGAAGTGACACTGAGTGACACTTTGAAAGAACCGATCCTAAGCTACTTCATAGACACCACCACTCGTGATTAGACACTAGAACCTAGGTGGCCCTCCCGATTGACATAATCCTATCCCCGACATTGTTGCAGTTCAATTATAGACACATCTTACACAACCCATAATTTTCCCTTCTAGATCGGGTTTCTAGTCCAGAATCAGTTCATACCTACATATACAAGTTGAGGCATTCTCCAAACCCTATCAATGACTCTTTCTTGTATTTATTTTGCTTTATCTTTCTTATGTAATGTTATATTTATCTTATCAATGTGTCCTTATCATACATTTAATTTTAATAAATATTCACCTACCTTTTTTTTTGAAATAACTCATTTTTCCTTATAAGGGTTCTAAGGTTTGAGAAAATTTTATAGAGCTATTCTCGAACATGAGAAAATATTACCAACACATAGAAACAGTCATTTCTAGGAAGGTGAAGCACTCGGGAAGTTGCGATCTAGATTCCAAATGTGTCTAAAACCATATATAATGGTAAGGGATGTATGGAAGTTATTGACCAAGTTATACGGTTTTGACCAAGTTCAATTTCAAGTGTCAATTTTTATAACTAAGCATTTTTAGTCTCAAACTAGACTGCTCCTATGTTTAGATCACTTAAACTCTCCTAAATCTAAAAACAATCATCTAAGTACAATATTTCCCTTGTGTTTGTATAGTGGTTAGATCAATAGTCACTTTGAAAAGTGTTATTTTGATTTGTGCAATTAATTTTGGAGTAATATCCACATATTGCATTATTTCATCCTTTTTTCTATATGTTGATTATCGACACATTTTAAAATATTAAAAGGGAATGAAATGTATTTGCAAAAAAGTGAAATTAGGGAAATTAATTCTATCAATGGTGCAAAATCCTGAATAAATACATACACATGGTTACAAAGAAGCATGTTATAATTGATTGTGATACTTTCTGCATTATTTTCATAATATACATAATGACACTAAACTTTCTCCAAAAAAGTTCCTAAATACTATTGTTTAAATTATTGTTTACGTTATTAAGTGTTGTCAATTTCTAATCTTATTTTCTTGACAATGCATTGTCAATTTCTAATCTTATTTTCTTGACAATGCAAAAATAACTAGATGAACCTAACCATAAGTTGGATCTTAGAAAATGATGAGAAGACCGGTTTGATTAGTGTATTATAGATTTGAACCCATCATTATGTGGTTGTGAATTAACATATATGAAGAAGTATAAAGTTATTAGAATAAATTATGAAAAATTACATTGCATGTCACATTTTCATTGTGTGTGTGTGTGTGTGTGTGTGTGTGTGTGTGTGTGTGTGTGTGTATATCTAACATATAGCCTCTATTGGAATTGTTTGGTACAAACTATCATTTACATATTATAGTGAGGATGGTGGTTTCCACTTTTTATAATGCTCACCATGTTAGAGTTTGAACTATTGTAAAGTTCAAAGATAGCACTAAATTATTACAAGAAAATTCCATCCAAAAACATGAGAAAGATAAATTTATTATGATGTGGAATTTGTTAGTGAAATAATTTACCATGTTGAAACTTATTTGTTTCCACCAATAGTCACAAGGCTAAGCCCCTCCTTCTTGGGTATGGGGAGGCTCCCATTATTGAATGTAAACTATCCTAATTTTGTGGGGTGGCCAATACATCAAGGATCACATAGGAACACTTCACTAAGCCTGTGGAAAAGTGTTTATACAGAGTACAATGAAAGAATATGAAATTTCACAAGCGATGAGGATAGATGAAGGTTAGGATGGAAAAAATTAGTGATATGATTGAAAATAGAGCCAACAACAATTTTTTTGCACTAAAAAATTGAAACTTTCTATTTTTGTCGAGTCATACCAAGAGTTGTTATTTTGGAGAATATGGCCTTTTTGCTCAAATTTGGTCTTATAAAGCTCCTAGAACACTTAATTAACCTTCATTGATGATTATTTACCATTTTAAGGAAGTTTCTATTTTTACTAATTTGTTTTTTAGAACTCATTATTTTAGAAAAATTGTCAATTTTTCCGGGTTCATCATTTTCCAATGTTTCTTGATGTTTCGAATGGTTAGAGCTTGAAATTTTGAGAGGATTACTATTTGTAGTGCCCACATTTTTATAGCTCAGTTACTTGTTGTTTCCTTACTCATTGACATGTTTCAGCAGGGATTGTTATATTTTGGACATTATATTTAGAGATTTGATCTTATTAGACATGTATGGACATTTTGGCGTATGGCGCCAATTTAGCTTAATTTCTATGTTGTCGCATTATCATATGATGTCTTGGATACTAATGGATATGATATTGTTTTTGGAACGTAATTATATTGATGGATACTATGTTGTTGCATGTTGAGATTCTATGGATACATGTCATTTTATTATTGTGACTAACTTATGGTGAATTGAGTATGATTGTGCACGTTGTTGCATTTTGATTCCCAGAAAGATGATATGCTAGTTTAGAACTCATTGATATCTTACTGAGTAGTTAATTTATATTTTATCAGACAGGTATGGTTAATGTGTGCAATGAGTGTGCAAGTGACAGGTTTACAGGAGAACATGGGATTCAGGCCAGCTACACAATTTTGCACAAGCAGCCCATGGGCTAAGCCCTAGCCATGTTTATTGCTTGAGGCCTTAGCATTAGAATTATTATTTTGGGCACCATGGGTGACCCTCATTTGTAATGTAATATGTCTTGTAATTATTAATCTTGCTTAGGGTAATTGGTTGTGTTGTAAACTTGTTTTTGGGAGTTAATGATCCCACTTTCATTAAGTTTTGATTTTGTTTAATGATGTACTTAATTTTGGGGGTTTAGGGTCACATGTGAACCCTTGGGTGGTCCCCACACCCTCTAACCATGTGCCTAATCTTTCCAAACCCGAAATTGGGTTATTTTGGGCATTTTTAGGGACCCCTTTTTAGTTTGGGAGTTCCCTTAACATAAAAATGAGCCCTTGGACCCTACCTAATGGGTAGGGGGCTTATTTCCAAGGCTAGAGGGAGTTTTCCCTCCTTTTTGCCTCTTGTTTGGTCACATCCATGTAAGGGGTGTGGATTTGAGTGCTTGTTAAAAGTTGCACTAGATTTGTCTTGTTAGCATTTGGAGTAATTTGGGAGAAGAGGGCAAAAAGACATTTTTACCCTTTCTCTCTTTTGTTTTGGCATCTTTGACCTTGAGGGAGGAGAGGGGTGACACATGTCACCCCCTCATTTGTGTGGATTTTTGCTTGCTCCTCTTCAAATTCTCCTTCATGGGAATTGAAGAGAACCTTTTGTTTTTGGAGCTTTTTTCTTGGGGTGCTTGGGTGATTTGGAGCTAGAGATTGCTTGAGTCAAGGAGTGGAGAAATTTGAAGTTGGAAAGCTTTTTGGAGAGCTTTCTTTGAGGTAGGCTCTTATGTCTTATTGCATGTGTTGTATTCATTTTAGTTGTTAGATTGGCTACTTGAAATTGTTATTGTTGCATGTGGATTTTGGTTGTTGTTTACTTTTTTTTTTACTCCCTCCATCATATGGCATGATGGAGTTTTGGAGTTGTGGGGGAAGAGAAAGGGATTTTTCCTCTCAATCCTCAAGGCTTGATGGACAAGTCTTGTAGGGTCTTAGTGTTTTCCCCTCAAATGGTTGAGGTGGGGAAGTTGATTCATTTGGCTTGAATCTCCTTCCCCATTCTTGGCAAGGAAACCCCTTGGGGTTTGAAAATCCTTCCAAGAAGGACTTGGAGAAAGGGTGGAGGAATAAGGAGGGTTTAAATGATATAGGAGCAATAAGGAGGGTATGGAGGTCTTGTTATTTTGCTTACAATCTTGGTAACAACTTTTGGAGAACTCCTCTCCTCTCTTCCCCATTGTTTTAGAGGTAGAACTTGGGTTCTCCTCTTTTCACCTTGGAAAATTTTGAGTCTTGTCTTGGATTTTTGACCTATTTTTGTGTGGTTGTATCTTTGTTGTTCACCCTTATTCTTGTGCAAGTTGTGGTTAGTTTTCCTCTTTCCCATGGGCTTGGGGGAGGCTAGCATGCATCCCAACCTTGGGAGAGGCATGTAATGATGCCTATGGTTGGGTGGCAAACAAGCTCTTTCTCCTTGTTGGTTTTTCTTGAAGGCAATGTACATTGGGATCTCATGTTGGAAGTGGGTTGTTGGATTGGAGCTCTTTATCTCCTTCACTCTATTGTGGACATTACTTCTTGTCTCTTGCAAGGAATGGTTTAGTAGAATCTTCATTGTTGTAAAACCTCTCCTTTGTATTTGAAAATTTCTTTAAACAAGTGTAAGCTACTCTTGAGCAAACTCTCTTTTCAAGCTTGTAAGAAGTCTTGTAATGAACTTGAGTAGTTATGTATTGGTGTATGTTTTGTATATGAAAACTTCAAAACTTGAAAATGAAATATTGTTTTGTTGTTTTCTTTAATATGAAAAAAAAAAAGATTTGTAATCTCCTTTGAAAGAAAATGTACATGTTGGAATATGAATTTATTGTGAACTTATTTATACCCTTCATGTTGAATATCTATCTTGTTTAAAAATCTGAAATGTTTAGTTACTTTTTGCATTTGGAAAAGCAATATTAACATCTTGTTGAAATCTCATTTGTATATATATATATATATATATATATATATATAGAGAGAGAGAGAGAGAGAGAGAAGAGTATCTCTTCTTGTTGCTTCCTTTTGTGACAACATGGAATGGAGAGTGAATAGATGCAACTTTCTAAGTGCTTTGTTTTTGCATCAAAGGATAAAATTAAAATCATTATTTATTTCAAGTGAAATCTTTATGTTTTGCCATTGTGTATAAATTGCTCTTATTCAGTTTTCAAGATATGTTATAACCTTAGCTCAAATTTTGTTATCAAAATAAGTTTTAAATTATAGATTTCTTTATATAATAGAATATTTCCTTTTGGAAATATTGTTTTTTGTATATATATCTATATTATACATATATTATATATAAATAATAATATTATAAAAATTATATGTATATATACAAATATAAATAATAGTGTGTGTGTGTGTGTATAATGCACACATACACACATATATAACCTTAAAAAAAAAAAAATTGCGTATGGAATTTTATAAACCTGTCGCCCTACCAAAGCTTCCATGACCTCCATTTGCTACTACGCAACCCTGCACCGATCCCAACCCCTGGTCGTCCTCTCTGCACACTCACGCACGCACCACTACCCCCACACACACCCAACTCCTCACAAACCCCTGCGCCTCCCTCCATGCCTTCACCCACACAACTCCGACCCATCCTCACTCCTCCACGCAGCCCCCTTCACACAATCCCCCGCAAAAAAACAAAAATCCGCCCCATATTTCAAATTAATATTAACAGTAAATATAAATATATACATACATACATACATATACATACATACATACATACATACATACATATATTTACCTCATAACAAAGAACAATACAAAGAAGGATATTACAAAAAAAAAAAAACTCCATAGCTTCTCCCCAACAACCTGCAAATAAGAGAAAAGAGAACAAAATGAGAAGAGAAATGAAAAGAAGGAGAAGAAAATAACAAAGAGAAAATTAGGGCAACATTAGGGTAATTTGGAAATCAAGGGTCAGATTTGATTTGACTGGATTAGATCTTAGGGCTCTTGTTTATCCCTACACACTTAAGGTCTTGTACCCTTTTGTGGGAATTGTAAGTTAAATAAATTAAATAAAAGGGGGGTGTGATGAGTTAAGTAAATAAGGAGAGGGTGAATAGAATAGAAGGGGTGTAGACTTATCATTTATGGCCCTAGTAAGTTTAAAATATAATTAAATAATTAAATTCGGGTTTAGGCTAGTGATTAATTTAATTCGGTAAATTAAATGGAAATAAAATTAGTTATTATCAAGAATGGGTTAAGTGATGGATTAGTATTAATTCAACACTTTCAAAAAAAAATTACCCTGAAATTTTAGTCACGTTTGGTGTGTTTTTTGGTGTCCCAGGAGGGGCAAGACACTATTTTTAACATGTGATTATACATATAATGTTATAATTTTAGTAACTATTCATACTGGTATCACTTTTTAATGAAAACTCCATGGTTGGATTCAACTCTTCACCGGGATCATGTGCTTCAATTTTTCGTTGTGTTACATCTGCTAGAACTCTTGAAAATCAAAAAGGAAAGTTTTGGCATTGAGGGTTTCAGTTTTTCTACCATAGAAAACTATGGAATCATACTTTTTATTAATCGTGATCACAAAGGTTCCTAGGATAATGATCTTATGTGAAAACCTTGGTGTAATTAGTTTTATGGTTAGCAAGTTATGAGAAAAGATCCATCTTTGCAAT
This sequence comes from Taxus wallichiana var. yunnanensis, assembly GCA_018340775.1. NCBI lineage: Eukaryota > Viridiplantae > Streptophyta > Pinopsida > Cupressales > Taxaceae > Taxus > Taxus wallichiana. Next base: position 518,186,719 of record CM031242.1, on the reverse strand, counting down.
CATGATTGGTATAGAACATGTTGGAAAGCATGGATGTTGTGTTTGGATATTTTTTAAATATTTTTAGGTTAATAAATGTAGGATGGGTGAACAATTCAAATTAGTTAGGTTGAAAATGAGTTTACTTGGTTTTCTTTCCTTCCCGCTAATTGCAGCTTGATCATGGGTGAGTGAAAGTTGAGTGTGGTTGAAAATAAGGTTTAATGGATTACTCATGGGAAAATTTTGTGTCCCATATATCCCCTTGGGAAAAGGGGAAAAAAATTCTTTGAGAAAGATGTTGACACTTTTCATTATGTGGTGCAAGGAGAGGGATATTGAAAAAGCGTGCATGGGCACTTCGGGGCTAAAACCGGTCATGTGAAGAACCTCATAAGGGGTTGAGAATGGGAAAAAAAATTTGTCCCCTCTTTCCCCTTTAGAAAGGGACAATAGCAACAATAAAATTTTCTTTTATTAAGATTCTCCCACTTTGCATGATCTAGTACAAGCTTAGGGAAATGGGTTTAGCTAGTTAAGCACTTTGTCAAGCATAGGAGGGTTGCATGGGGGATCAGATTGGAAGGTTGAGATTGGGAACATTTTTTTTTCCCTCTGTACCCTTGGGAAAGGTGCAAGAGGGAAACAAAATTATGCCATGGAGTAAGAATCTAACATGTGGCACTTCAAAATCTGGCTAAGTATAGGAAACACACCTTACACTAGAGAGGACTTGAAGACACAATTCCTAGAGCTATAGATGGTATTTTTATATTAATTTGACTCCCAATAACATTTCAAGATAAATTTCATAGGTTTCAGACTTCAATACTACATGAAACTCTAAAAAATGGCTCTTTTTTCTTTGGGATAACAGGGTGTGCCAACAAAGGTTGAGTTGCATTGATAAATTATTAGGTCTTGTTACAAATTAAATTCTTTCACCATGTAGTAAATTCATTAAAATTTATAATTTATATTTTATATTTCCTACTAACTCCTTACAGAGCTCCTAGGATTATCCGAGATAATTTCAAGTTCATATTTTGACCCTTCACTCCGTACACCTAGAAAACCGCTCTAGCATAGTCTATCCCTAAACCACCAAATATTAAATAAATATTTCTAAATCAGTTACAACACCTACTTAGCTCTCTAATACCACCTCCAAATGATTATGAGATTTTAGAACCTTCCTAGAGGATGCACACCTACCTTAAAATGGCCAAAATTTGCCTTTCTAGGCATACTTTGAGAACTAGTCTTCAATTACACTTTGTCGATGAAATAATTGATCTTGTCACATAAAGAGAGCCATGGCATGATTATATAATGATCTTCAAGATTTATATATTTGAATTTAGTCCATTGTTCCATGATGGTGCATACTTTTGTCAACCCATTATTGGGTATGTGTACATTATTCTCCCGCCTCAATGAACTTCCTCCCCTTTAACATAGTTTCCCTTTAGTTGTGTGTTTCCTTTTTTTGTGTTTCCTTTTACTTGGTGTCTTTGTTTGTTTTTTCTTTTTATGTGCTTGGTGCTTGTGTTAGTGGTGAAATGATTGACTTTATTGTCCAACTTGATCAAGGAACTGATTTTCTCACCTAAGAGTGTTAAGATGCTCTATTTCCCTTTACATCCAATGTCACTTACTTAGAGACAATTATTTTCATGTATTTTTTCAAGCCCAAAAGTTCAAAATTTCAAGCATGACAACTAATCCCATAATGTAAAATTTTCTTCAAAATATCCTTGGACCCTCTCTGGACAATTTTTCTTCCATGTCATGATCATCCCAACCTTACGAGTCATCCAAATATGTTTAAAAATCATGTTTAGGTGTTTTAAATTATGTGACAAGGTCAACAATTCTATTCAGTGAAGATTAATTGAAGACTAGCTCTTTGACATGCCTAGAAACGCTAAATTTGGTCATTTCAAGGCAGGTGTGCATCCTCAGGGAGGGTTACAAAGGCTCATAATCAAATAAAGGTGGTATTAGAGAACTAATAAGATGTTGGAATTGGTTTAGGAATAATTATGGAATATTTGGTGGTTTAGAGACAAATTGTGCAAAAGCAAATTTTTCAGGTGTAAAGAGTGAAGGGTCAAAATATGAACCTGAACTTCTCTGGTTGATTCTGGAAGCTCCGTAGGGAGTTAGGAGGCAATAAAATAGGAATTGTAAATCTGAAGGAATTATCTACATGGTGGGTGTATCACAATTATTCCAAGACCTAAGTGCTTCTTGAGGCACTTTAATCTTTGCAAGCACACCCTATTGTCTGAAGAAAAAACAGCCATTTTTGGAGTTACGGGAAGATGTAGACACAAAATCATGCACTTGGGTACATTTCTAGGTATATAAACACATGCTTAAATTCATATGATTCCTAATCAAGAAAACTTGTAATTGACATCTATCTTTGGCATTTTTACTTTGTTTCTTACCTTATTTCTAGTCTTTTACATTCCACAAATTGACCCAGGTCGATTTCACTTCACTTGGTTATATTTCATGACTCGGACACTAACGACTAGCCAAGACACCACTTCTAATGTGCCCTTGTCCCCTATGGGATCCCCAACAATCTCTTATCTTACTCACTCTTTTTGGGATTCTTTTATCTTTTGGACATATTATTTTCTTATGGGTCGCCTTTTAGTTGTCAATTACAAAATTAAAACAAGGGAATCATATAAATACAAATATATGTGACCAAAATAAATGACCAAAATCTAAGAATATACTATCATCACCTAAGGTTACATCCAAAGGCATCTAAGAGCATCAAAGGAATCCATCTAGCACTCATTCAATGGAAAAGGGGCTGCATTTTATGCATACACACATACGAGGGTAAGTTCATTTTTCCATCCACACATCTATTTACATTAGTACATCTAGTTATCACCCTCTATCACATGCAATTACATAAGGGATCCCTAGGGCATGATTATATCACACATGTATAAGAACTACATGGATTCGATATTTAGTGCGGTGTTTAGTTGTAAGTTCACTCTATTGGGTGACCTCCGGGGTCAACAGGACTCCCATATTATATATTTTTATTTTTGGGATTTGATGTAGTTGAGGGTTTTGTAGGTTATCTTTTCTTTTGCAAGTTATAGTAAAATTTTGTGATCATCCAAAGAACATATAGGTGACCAAAAATGAATATTAGCAACTACCTTTTGACACCAAAAAAATTAGATTCCAAGCTCCTGCATAGTCACAGGAACCTAGAAATGATCTCTGGCACCTAGGTGCCCTCACCCCAAGATATATATGCCCTAGTCCGGGTAGATCCAAAAGTTCTAGAATTTACAAGTGTGTAATTGTGACATTTTTCCCTTCCTATTCATCATTTTTCCTATTCTACATAGTCCTAGATCAAGCATGAATTATCTAAGTCCTTTACCCTCTCTCTTGCACTTATGGCTTAATTTTTATCTAGCTTATTTATTGTTTCAGATCTTTACTTTATCATTTATTTATCATACATGACTCTACAATTAGGGTTTTATAGATTCTATATTGTTAAATCATTTGGTGAACCCAACATGAATACTCTTAGATCCTCATTTTGCTTCTTCTATTGGTCCTTCTTTCATGGCTCCTAAATTTCCTCAAGTCTCCTTGAATCAATTTCTTCAAATGCACCCACCTTGTAAATATGTTCTTCAAAAATCCTTAGACACTATGTATCTTCCTCAAAATATAATGCGCCCACTCAAGTAAGTTCCATTTTTTTATCGACTATCTAATGACTCTATTACTCCTAATCCTCCATCTCATAAACACATATTAGAGTCAATTCAAGCTTTGCATTCTTTATTTTAAGATAAAATTCAAGCTATGGAATCAACGATTACATCTCTTAAATATGAAATTCAACATCTCAAGGATGCTTCTTAGGCTCATGATTATTCTTCTTCTACTCCTCATTCTAATTATATGTCTTCTACATGTTCTCATATCAGTGAACCTCAAGTCTTACCATTACTGAACATCTCAAGATTGATCTTAATGCTAAGAAACATGACATTCTTCCTCATCTCCTCACTCATCAATTGATCAACTTGCCACCTACTCATTGTTATCCTCCTTATCATATTTCCAACTATCAAGGTCTGCCATTTTACAATTATCATCAAATTAATGGACATAATAAAAATGATCTCTATGCTCTAAAATGAAAAATTGACTACCTTAAACATTGTGGTCTTATTGCATTTGCTATGTAAAATGTTACTGCATGTTCATCTCCAATTACTAAATATCATTGGGTTCCTAAATCTTATTCATCTATGTCTAATGAACATCATGCCATCACTTCTAATGTTCCTTCTTCATCACTCAAACGCTTCCTATACAACCCACTCCAACTAAGAAACCACCTCTCAAGGTCCATCCTCCATCACCTCCTCCTACTAAGTCTTCTACTACATCACCAAATCCTAAGAAACCTCCTCTAATAATCAATACAATGCCTCTTTCTCTCAAATCTTCTATGGCATCATCAATCCCAAATACACAACCACTCACTAAGAAAAACCAACAAAATCTAGTAGGCCTCTTTCAAATTCTATCATTCAAGATCCCTTCACAACCTCCACTTTGGAAACCAATCATTTTTGTCAAGAATAATACACCTTACATTGATCCCTTTAGTAACATCAACTAGATATACATCTTTCATACACTTTGGGGCATCATGTTTATTCCCCTCTCCTATAAAATCATCAAGTGTCTCATATTTATACTAGTATGCTACATGATTCATACTTCCTATTTCTAAGTAATTCATCCTACACACATTGATACACAACTTGTATCATCATTACCCTATGATGCACTTTTGTGCTATAGTTCACACTTGATTTTTGAGGGAATACTACATCAATGAACCTCACTCACTACACATTTCATGCTCTACACTTCACAATACATCCTTCTAGCATTCTATTCTCACATGTCATACTAACATATGACGCACTCTATTTATATGGTTCATACTTGACTGATGAGGGTATAAATCTGAATTGAACCTCACCCCATTCACTCTTCACATTCTTTTCTTCATGATCTATCTTTCTAGCATCTTTTTAAAACCATTTCTTGATGATGCACTCTCATTATATGGTTTATTCTTGACTTCCGAGGGTATTTTACAAATAAACCTCATCTCATACATATCCATACACATCTTCTCAAGGGGTACGTTTATCCTATCACATTCACATTACATACCATTCCATCTCACTCATTCACAACATACTGCATATCTTGGTTATATTTACTCTTTTTTACTTATGCTTACATGTACACTTTATTTTACATGTTAGACAGATACTTAGTATGTCATTATCTATTTATATATATACACATGTGCATTCACTTGGTACTTTTTTTGAATACATAATTTTAATAGATCTTTACACCCAACATTGATGGTTGGCATTGTACCTCTTACCAGTCCCAATGCGGCTCTTGGGGGCATCTACTTTCTTACACATTATAGGTTTTATTGTTTCGTTATATACTAATTCCTATTCTTTGTAGAAAACTACTTTCCATTGATCTATACACACTCGACATACTCTTTATCTTTCTAACATGCTAACAGGTGCTTCATGTGTAGCATTTTCCTTAGGAACTATTTTCCACCATGGTTGTATGATACTTTGCTTGTTACTATTTTCCATTGTTTTTTATTAATTGCCATTGTTTTTCAAGATTTTCCCTATGTCTTCCTTGCTCATATCTTGTATGCTTTTGGACACTTCAGACTTGATGGTCTTACAACACCGTGAGTGATGTCTCATGTTTTAAACTCACTTTTCGCAATCTACTTTGTTTGCACTATTTCTTGTTTACATTGTCTTCTATGACATGCTTATCACTTTTTCTACTAACACATGTTTCTATTCATATTTTTTACATGTTCCTTTTTTTCTACCATGTACATTCCCTCCCCTATAGGGTATCGGTTTCTGGTCCTCTCTTTTGGTCTACATCCTCCTAGTGATGTTGCATACACCCCAAATGAGGGAGGCATACTTTGGGTGAATCAATCACCCCATACAACAACTCAGAGCTTCAGTAAAAACTTGCATAGTATAGGAACATAACAAAGTTAAAATTACAAAATACCTCAAATTTTGACTTGGGTCCTCAGTTTAGCACAATCACTAGTGCCCATATATAAACACTAGTGTGTGTGTGCTCATGACCTTTCTACCTTAATACATAACAAGCTTATGACCATGGGGTGGTTCTGAATAACTTTATCTTATCAACATAGTTTGTAGTACTTTTCACGATTCACAAGAACAATCCTCTAGCAATCAAAATGCATTATATCTCTCTTTTTTGCACTTGGAACAACACGTAACTAAACACGGATCACACCAGCTACAGAAGGTGGTGTATAGGTCGGGAAACAATCATGGAAGGAGAGTAAAACTATACATATCTCCCAACACTATTATTTTTAAACAAGTGGCATGAGATCACCCAAAAAACTCATACTTGGTGTGAGATCACCCAAAAAACTCATTCTTGGCATGAGATCACCCAAAAACTTGAACTTAGCATCACGAGATCATTCAAAAAAAACTTTCTCTATATCTAGGCACCTAAACCCTAGCTAAGAAGATCTTAAAGTTTTAAAATTTGTATCATTTTCACTCCTCACAAATCATGTGCACACTTTCCTTTTACTACTTTTTTCTTTATCACATTGACATATTTTTAAATCAACATAATTAAATTCTGTAACCTATTCCATTGATCTTTAAATGGTATTTTGAGTTAAATTCATACAGTTTTCATAATATATGACTTTGACTACCTTAATACATAACAAGAATCATCCCAATATCAGGGCGAAAATTGGAGCACAACAACAATAGGTATAACATGAACACATATGCTTCACCCTAGGGTCACTTCCTCTTTCTTAGCTTCGAAAAAAATCACTTGGTCCCACTTCATTTTTATCACTCCAAGCTTTCACTTGTCTCCTCAACATGTTATTTGCCATCACACCCTACATGGTTATCAGGTATGCATCTCTTATCTACTTTATGTTATCGATTATTCACTCAAAAACATCATAAAGTGGGGAAATAAATGTAGACACAAAATCACATACTTGGGTACATTTTTAGGTCCATAAACACATATTTGCATTCATATGATTCCTAAGCAAGAAAACTAGTTATTGATAGATATATTTGGCCTCTTTGCTTTGTTTCTTGCCTTCTTTCTGGTCTTTTACACCCCACATCCCTTAGAGCTATCACAATAATTGAAACTTAACTTTCTTATCTTTCATGGTGCTCCAATAGACACTAGTCCCAACCATGATGTCATCATTCCTATGTATTCAGGAACCCTCACCCTCCTTCTCTCAAAATGAAGAATACCAAAATAATTGAGTAATTGGAGGAGCATGTGAGAACTCTCTTTGATTTCTTACTCACACCTCTATGAATTTAATTGTTATCTCATCGTTCACTCAAATTGGCAACACCTTCACAGCTTATTTTCACTGTTTAACCCCGAGGTGATCTTAAATTTTTATGGGTTGAGGTTGGATTGAGAATATCATTGAGAAAGGTAAATTCAAGTAATAATGGAATCATTAAATGAATACAAAGAAACATTTGTGATGAGGTGTTCCCACTTGTGTCTCGAGATGACCAAGATTCTCTACATCACCTCGCTATTTTATCCACATCATAGATGATAGATTGGTATGATAGAAGATGTCATCTAAACGCTTCTAAGAGATTTTGAATGAGGTCTGTAATCATGTTCATGAGACTTGACCTCATTCACCAATAATTCATCATCGGAACTACATTTTTTCTAGAGATGGTTAAGAAAGAGGTAGTGATCTTCTTTTTCAATGAAGATACTTATATTCCATTGGTACATTAGAGGATCTACTTCTCGACATCATAGTCACATAGAATTTTTAATTAGTGCAAGAATATCTATGTTCCAAATACACATCAAGGTGTTGAGCATGTGTTTTTATTTTTGAAGATGGATGAGATGGAATCATGTAGCTCACTTTAGTACATAATTTAAAGGAAAGGAACCCATTCTAGAAACTCTCCCTCAAGGATCATGAATCAAAAATTTCTCCATCATGTAGGGTTTTGTCAGTTTCATTTGATATGTCAACCCCTTCCTTTCTCTCTTTCTCTTCTTTTTCTCTCTCCAAGTTCTAATTTTTCATTACGAATGTGCTTTTTTTTATTTTGTCCTATTCACATAAGTGACCTTTAGCTTAGAACCTTGCAACATTGTAAAAGTTATTTTTCTAATGATAAGAAAATTACCCACTTCTAGGAATATAAAAGGTCATCTGAGGACCTAAAGGTCATGTTAGATGAAGATCTTAAAGTTTTAAAATTTATAGATGCAATGGCTTTTCCATTCCAAGGGGTTAGCAATTATTGATTGAATGTATGTTATTGAGAATACGGACTCTACTTAAAGAAATAAAATTTGTAATTCTTTCTATTTCTTTTCAATTTCTTCTACTCTCTTTCCAACTTTTCATATATGGTAATCTTATAAAACCAAGAAAGGTGTTTCTTTTTCATAAATGAATCCATGGAAGTTTGTGTCTATGATTTTTATGTATTATCATGGTTTTTTCTGTTCTTCTAATTGGATGTGGACTTAATTTGGTATTATATGTGAACTCTAATAGTTCCTATACATCCCATCTAAATCGTATTTCCCCAACTCTTTTATTTACATCATCTCTTCGCTAAAAAACATTCCTCCTTTGACCTTGTACAAGAATTTACCACATGTTCGGTGGAGTGTTCATGTGTCATCCCTTCCTATTAAACACCCCATAGATTTATATAGTTTAATTAGTTTACATTCAATAATTATCCTCCCCATCTCAAGAAGGAGGGGCTTATCCCCATTGTTGGTAAAAAATAGATGATTGGCTAGATTTTATAGCAACAAAAACCTAAACCCTTCATGAGATAAATCTCCCTCATTTAACCGGTGAGGCTCCCGTGTCAGATTTGTCAATAAAAATGTGTTTCTATCTATCAGGGGTTTTACTTTAACAACTTAGTTCATGAACCATAACTAAGAAGTTTTGCAGCAAGTAAGCAGCTGTTTAAGAAAGGAAGAATGAAAGAAGAAGAAATTCAAGGTATTACAGAGAGGAAGTAAGGAAGATGTGCATCCTAATTAGTAGATTGCAGAGCTAATCACATGCACATAGAAGAAACTCAAATAGATTTGAACACACAGAATTATGAAACAAAGGCAGCTCTAGATCTAGATCTAAAATAACACAAAGTTTACTTAAAGATCTAAGATTAAAAGCAAGAAACACAGTACGCCGTGACACAAAGTTCTCCGGAAACCTGCTTCTTTGTATTCCTCCGCAAAATAAGTTTTAATTCTCGGGGTTCGAAGACAAAGTCTATAACACAAGATTGCTTCTTCAAATTTTTTCCATCGATGATTAACCCGAAGGTTCTTCCTCTACTTATAGAATGTAGAGGGGCAATTACAAGCTGGAAGCTTTAGTTGAACTGACACATGTGGAAGTCGAAAAAGAAACAGCTGGCAATCTCCTTCCTGGAATTCCTCTTTGCGTGACATGTATGATTTGCAACTGAAAATAGAACCTTCTATTATGCACGTCCGCCACCTATCTCCAAGTAATTGACTTCTTCAAGTAATGGCTTTTAAACCAATCACTTAAGTTGTATAATTGAATTGATCGCTCAATTACTTTGTCGAAGGAAAGAAGAAGGAAGAGGAAAGCTGACTTTGTCGTTTTTCATGTCTCGCATGCATAACTTTGATTGTTCTTAAAAATCTCGAAACAAGCTAGAATTAGTTGATCTTGAAACGCTTTCAATCTGAAACAAGCGAAATTACAGCCTTGGAATTGGAAGCAAGCTGAATTTTTCTTCACATTGTCTTCTTTTTATCCTTTGAAGCTTTTAAGAAAGTTCTTCATTGTACATGCATCGCTTTACTCAAGTAAGGTTGGCCAGTAGATAACTCATCATCCTTATTTTTAATTGCATATGAGCAATTAAAAATTAAAACTTCTCTTGATGAATGAAAATTCAATGAAAGCTTCAACTCAAGAAGATGAGAGCACATGCACCGGATCTTGGAAGGAATTTTCCACGCACTATCTTCTTCACTCCCAAAAGTGATTCAAAACAAGAGGATGAAGCCTTTGTGCGAAGATCCTTTTTTGCAACTATGAGATCTCGGATAATCTCATATGGATCTCGATATAGATCACACCTACATAACAAACTTTGAGCTATCACAATAATTTATGGATGGAAAAGCCCCATTAACTTGAATAATTCCACTTGCTTCAATCTCGCTTCGCATGAGTGAAGTTTCTCCCTTCGATCTCGCTCTATCAATTTAGCAAGAGGTTTCTTTTTCATCTTTCTTCGCCATAGCTTTGTCTATCTTTGTCTGAATGTCTTTTTCTTCTTATTTGACTGGAATTCTTCAATACTGGTGTAGATCTGGACAATTCTTCAGATTCGGAGGATATATGCAATGTATTGGACATTGATAAAAGCTCCTCTTCTTTTATAAAGCACCTGTAATGAATTCCTGCAATTTATTCAGACAAAAATGGCCACCGGGGTATGAATAGTGAATTTAAATTATAAAAATCTGCACTTTTCAAGCCTGCTGCCCCAAAAATTGGTGTCTAATTTGCACATAAAGAGAGCATGAATCCTTTCAATCAACACCTGAGCTCCTTTAACACCTGTGAAAACAATTGTGCAGTGGAAGATGAACCTTTTCCAAAGCATGCGCCAAATCTGGAAGCTTTTATCCTTTGTTAGCACTTTGTTCAAAATCCTTCCTCTAATGGGGCGCACTTTTTCTCCTAAGCTGAATTCTTTACTCCGTGAGATTGAATAATAAATCCATATGGCTGCCCATGCTTATATAACCTTCATAATTCTATAATTAATAATTGCCCTAACAATTAAAGGCAATTAATTAATTAAAAATCATGCTTTTCTCTTTTAAAAAAATAGCATGTTTAAGGACAGCCATCCAATAAATTAAATTAATCCAATTTAATCCTCCACACTTCACTTCACTTAAGCTTCACAGTGTGCTTTGACCATAGCCACTGAAAATAGGAATTAATATAATCATTTAATACTTTAAAAAGTATTAATTCCTTCTCAAAAGGGGCTGCATTAAATAAATTAAATTTATTTAATTTTAGAATTCTATTTCCAATTGATTTATTCCCCTTTGCTTTTGTTGACTTTTCCACAAGCCTGGGTGCCAAAATTGGGTGAATAAATATTAACAAATATTTATTTAATGCATTATTATTCACCCAAGGTGGGTCGCACTTTTTTGCATAATAGAATTCTATTTTTAAGAATTTCTGACAATGGGATTCTTTACCCTGCAAGGCAGCCCCGGAAATCCCATGATCCACTTAAGTGATTTGACTTTGACAATGGGATTCTTTACCCTGCAAGGTAGGCACTAAAATCCCATGATTTCACTTAAGTCACTTTCCTTTTATTATATCATGGGAATTTTCACCCTGCAAGGTAGGCAATAAATTCCCACCTGCCTGCGGCCTCTATTTTTCCCACTGCAGCTTAAGTGACTTTTATAACACGGAAAAGTTGTAATAGTTATTTTTCCCATCCCGCTTCGTGGCTTATGTTTTTCCCATCGCAGCCTTAAATCCTTTGTTTTCCAAAATGCGCCATCCCCGCAGGGGCTTTCCCGCGTAGATTGCGACTTCGCTTTTTCCTGATCCAGGGTTAGCTCGGATGATGACTTCCTCCGGGCAAAATGTGCGTGTATGTTTTCCACTGCTTAGTGCCAAAAAATCGGGCTTACCTTTTCAAGGAGTTATTCCAGAGAAATTTTACAGAAAACGAAACGGGACACCACAAAAACACGAAAAATTGCCAAAAGTTACATATAAAGCCCAAAACTTAGAATAAGTTAAAATCCTTCTGGTACATAGGAATAATAACATATCCGCTCATAACAGAGTTAAAACGGAGCGCAAATAGCCTCATACGGGGCTCAAAATAATTAAATACAAATTTCCGTATTTCAGACAAATCCTTTTTACATCTCTTCGCTTAAAACAATTTTGGGCATCTGGGTATTTGGCGAAAAGGGCTAATATGGCTCTTTAGGATTATCTTGGTGCAATACAGGAACTTTCAGGCAATAAAAACAACAAATGACCCATTATTTTAAAAGTACGAAAATTTTTCGGATAGGGTAGTCACAGATTTCAGGGTGAAATCTGAGTGACACCAAATTCACAACACAAAAAATTATTTTGCAAATAGGATGAAATAGAAAAATGGGGATTTCACGTAGGTTAGAGAAATTATTCCATTATAAAGGTTAAAACTATATTATCTTAACTATGGATAATCATATGATTCAATTTTTTACAAGATTCTCATTCACCATGAAACCATTTTAAAGGTTAGGAAAAAAATGTTTAATTTTGTTAAAAAAATTAGTGACTTCCATTGGGAATTCATTTTTTGTTTTTTTGACAAGGTAATCGAAGGCCTTGAATGAAAAATGTATATTAAAATTGTGAGAATTTGGCATTATTACAGATATTTCTACATGTTTTAGTTATGACCATCTAGCGGGAATCGATACTATGGTAATTGAATATGAGAAAAGGTATGTAACCTCTTGGTTTTATCGGGTTTAATGACTTATACTATCGTGTATACCACATAGAACTGAATTGAATATTTATTCACCACAATATTATATACCTATCTAATGAGTGGCTTCAGTTTTTTATTCATGATTAGGATAGGGTATGGTCCCTTTTATGCATGTAAAGGATCCCATGCCTTATACATGACTAATTTAGTTGACCTAATTTACTTTGATCATATTAATAATGAGGTTATGGCATGTAAACAACAAGAAATGAAAATTTTGGATACCAACATTTTTGGAGGATGAGTTGCTCCTTTGAATTATAGAAAAATGTTCAAACTTATAAAATGTGTTTGGTTAATGAGATGAGAGTACAATTATTTAATATGGTCATTATATCGAAGGTGTGTTTTAAATGATGGTGCAAATAAAATTCTTATCGTCAAACATTATAGCCCAACTTAGGTTCAAGTACAAGAAAATCTCAATAGAACTTATGATCAATAAGGAAATCAAATTAGCATCTCATTTCCCTAGTATTGAAGCTAAAGAAATGAAATAAGTATTTAAATCATGTTGGAATTAGGCTAAGGAAGGATTGAATGCACTATCAAAATTGACTATCTTCTAAGAACAAGGCCCAAAAATTGTTAAAGAGGCCCATCTTGAAGAACACAATTTTGGAAAGAATTGAAAAATCAAGGAAGATAAGGAACATCAAAACATACTTGTTAGGAAATAAGGGATAAAATATGTGGAACAATCCCACTTAGAATCACAATAATAGAAAATAATAAGCAAAAAATATTACAAAGCTAACATAAAAGTGTAGAAAGTAAAAGAATTCAATATAGAGACAGTATTTAACGTGGTTCACCTAATTTGGGCTACGTCCAATAAGAATCACTTGCTCATATTTTATTACAAGCCATCTCTCTCTCAATATAATACCCAGATCTATTTGGATTTGTGCTCAACAAACTCTCCTGAATTCACACTTGAACTCACACACACCTACAATGATATGTCTCACCTATCAAAATTACATTAATAGTAACTGCTTAAGCAAATTTACAATACCGTGGGTACCAAAACCATGGGCCAAAACCACCCCATAAAACTATGGGTCACAAATCCCACCCATATGATAAGAGAACGTTTCCCGAGATATAGGGCATGTTTTGGAGAGCCAATAAAATTCTCTGGGGCTCCCGCCCCATATCCCCACTCGGGGCTTGGCCCGGCCCTAAACCCGACCGAGAAAACTATGGATAGTGTACAATAATTTTAGTGTACATTCATCAACACTTCCACACATGAAAACAGACTCCACAACATAACAATACTATGTTCCCAAAATATGCAATCAAATGGTAAGTTATTAATGATGTTTATTATTTGAATTAATGTTGTAATAAGTAATATTATTATATTTAAACTCATTGTTAACATATTCATAAAATTACATGAGGGATATTGGTAAAATAATAGATAATTAAGGAATCATAGTTATTCTCAATGCCATTATTTTATAAATAGGGGTCGTGGCTAAGGAAAATAGCATCACAACAACAAGCTTGATTAAAACTAAAAAGAATGCGTTTGAAGAACATATCAAGTAAGTGAGATCATAGAAAGAATGTCCTAACCGAATGAAAGCTAATAAAGATAAAAGATACATTTAATCCTATGCACAAATCATTATGTCTAGAATGGTGATAGAATTTATCAAATTCTACTTGAACTCAAAGTCATGACTTTAATATGCTTGAATTATGTATTTTTATTAAAAATTGAATGTTAATTATTTATGTCTTCTTCGAATGACTATGTTTGTATAAGACATGGATTTACTTTCTAAAAACCACAGCCCTCAATTTGGATGATTGTCTTCAACCTTGTTCCTTCCTTCCCTTCCTATGTATTTAAGGAAAGAAAATTATGTGTATTTCATTGACATCCCGGTTTGTATATTTTAGTAGTACATTGTGTTAATTAGCTTTTTTGTTATTTTGTGAATCTTGTGGTAAATAATAAAAATTGGAAAACATTCACACTTATTTCATGGAAAAAATCACTTCCAAAACCATTATTTATTTTCAATATACAAAATCCATTTTTCATAACAATCTTGTTTTAAAGTCACTACTATGTAAAAATAATTACCATATGTAAAAACCCTAAAAATTACAACCTAATGTTTTTTAAGGATTTCACTTCCAAGAATAGATAGAATACATTTTAATTCAATATAAAATCAAGTGGTCCCACAACTTAGCCCATTTTTAATGATCATGAATTTTTTATTCACATTTCATGTATAAGAGAGCATAATTCATTAATAGATCAAAAAGTAGGAATCAATACCATATAGATCTCTCTCTTTTAATCCTTTTAAAAGATTAATATATTATGATTTCACTTAATATAGATATATACCTCTTTATTACGTAGATAAATATAAAATCATATGGCAAGATACTAACAAATTATAAGTCGAAGCCATTTTTAAACACTAATTGATGAATATGACTTGGGAATATTTTTAAGAGTAATTTTCTCTATCCATTACCACATGCATACTAGTTAGGATTTTATATAATTAACATCACATCACTCATCTACTTATGGATTCCTATATAAACCAACTTGTATTAGTCCTCAAGGCGCTTTAATAAATTTACTTGGTGTCATATGAATTATGAAATAAAACTAAATAAGATTTAGTTATAAGTATTGCACTCTAATAGTTTCCTATTAGTAATTCACTTATATTAAAACAATACTATATTTATCTATATAAAAATGAAAACATCTCAATATACACTACACAATGTATAGGACCAATCCCTTAATAAATCTATTTTACAACCTTGGAAACAAAGATTAAAAAACCTAATCTAATCAAAACCACAATTGTGGAAAAGGTTTTTGGATGACACTAACTTATATTGACATTATGGAAAAGACACAATTGGGGAATTCCTTCTACACCTTAACAGCTTATCACCTCATATCTAATTCGTTATGGAATTAGAAATTGAGGAATTTATTCCTTTCCTTGATGTTCTCCTTAAAAGAAAGGCCAATGGATTTATTTCCCATGAATTGTATAGAAATCAAACACACACATATCTTTATATTAGATCCAAATTTCATCATCATCCCTCTCAAAATTAGGAGTCCTAAATACTCTTGCTACAAGAGCATTTAGGATTGTTGACTTTGACCATGTGGATGATGAGATCTCATATCTCACCAAAGTCTTTAAGAAAAATGGTTATAACAACAAACAAATCAATTTGGATTTCTCCAAAGCTAATCGTAATCATAACCTACTAACCAATAAAGCTCAAGATATTGAAAATAATAATAAACATAAAGCTTATTTACCCTACATAAAAGGCACTATTGATAAGATTGCTAAAATTATAAATAAAAATTCATTGATACTTCCTTTCTTCCATCCAATACTCTCTTTAATAATCTCAGATCCACTAAAGATAAACTCAAACCTAAACTCAACAGTGGAGTGTACATGATTGAATGTGCTTGCGGGAAACCCTATATTGGCGAAACAAGTAGATCTATCAACACAAGAATTAAGGAACATAGCAAAGACATTCAATTCAACAGGGTTCAAAAATCCGCATTAGCTGAGCACTCATTAGCTACTAAACACCCCATTTGCATGGATAATATTAAAGTATTAGCCTCAGAGGACCACTATGTTAAAAGACACTTGAGAGAGGCTATAGAAATTATGCATCATGACAACAACCTCAATAGAGACAATGGATGGTTTATCAAGAAACTGGACAACTTTGTTAATCCATGCAAACTTGAAAACTGAGTTTTAAATTAATAACATTTGTCGATTATTAAAAATCTTATTAAATTTAATCCTCAATATTATAATAAAATTAATACATAACTATAAGTGAATAATGAAAATTAATTCATTTCCAAGATTTTATTACCCTAAATAATTTCATTATCTTGAATTAAATTCTTAACTTAAAAATATAATAATGCAAGTTGATAATATATAATTAAAAACACTACTATAAATGAATCAAATTAGATTAAACTAAATGAAACTATGAATGGCCGAATTCCCTGCACTATTGTCAATGGTTAAAATTGATGTGTGTGTGTCTATATATATATATATATATATATATATATATATATATATATTCAAATCATCTATCATAATCCTATCTCATCCCCGATGGTGGGTCTGAAATTCAAACCTAAAAATCGGTACCATATATTGCATACACATTGTAATCCAAATATATTTCAAAAATGCCTACTTGTCGAAATCTCATAAATCTAAAAATCTGATCTAGCTAGGAGTAAAAATCTCGTTTAGATTCCAATTTCTATGGTTTACTTAATTACAACATATATACTAATAAATAAATAAAAATTATTATGTAGAGGATGAGAAAACTCACAAAAACAAACCAACGTAACTATATTCATCATCATCATCAAACTATGTAATTCTTCTTGACATCCACTAGGCAATTCCTAAGCCAAAAGGCCAAAATCATGAAAATATGGATTCAAGGGCTATGTCCACTGTTCACACTCCTCATACACTTCATTACCTATTACAACCTTCATCAAGAACATCCATTAGTGCAATAAGATTCAATTTGTTCAATTTCATCTTCTTGTTCAAGAATAGGTTCTACTAGCCCTCAAAATAGGCAAATCTTATAATCTAGAACCATACAGAAGCATTCAAAAGAATATGAAAACATTTTTTAGTACCCTTTCTGGTCCTTATGTTTCTCACAAAGTTTCAAATCCTTTCTTTTCTCCTATCTCTTTTAGTGCCCTTAAAACTGCATCAATTAGGTTTTTCAGTAGCCTTATTTTCATGAAAATATTATTGTTCTAACAAATTAAAACCTCTTCACAAGAAACCAATCATATATTTGGACACCCTTTATCATGTTTTCACTTCTCCCAAGTTTTAGTACCAACTCTTAAGTTAAATGCTTCAATTAGATTGTTACCATTTGAATTAGGTCTCCTTCTAGGTCTCTTAAGGTCTCAAAACTAATTTTTTTGTATATTTCTCCCACATGTGAATTTACTGATAAAACTTTACACACATATTATTAGTATCATAAATACATTATAGTCCAAGATTTACAAGAACCCGAGTTTATAAAACACAAACTATGATGTTTTTAGAAATTTGTCCCAGACGGGACCGCTATAAGGCAACAAGCTACATAAATTCATATCTCGAGTTTTATAAACTTTCAAAACCTCATTATACTTTAAAATTTTCTATTTTATGAGAAAAAAATTCCTCGTTAGTGAGTTTTGAGAGATTATGCCTTCATCAACCTGATCCATAAGATTTTGTGACTACTTTCTTACACAAAACAAGGGTTTATGACTCTGTTTTTACAATCTATGCCCTCAAAACTTGAAATTTCTTCCTCAAACTTTGTAGACACTCTTATTGACCCTACATACACCTTTGTATCAATTTTATTTTACTTTAAATGGTCACAACTCAAGTTATATTCAATTCTCGTTTCGCAAATCCTAGAATAGGGTATATAGACCCTAGATATAACTATTTTGAATTATTTTGTTTTCACAAATTTTGTAAACTCTCCAAGACTCAAATGAATTCTTCCAACCCTATTACACCTTCCTAAACATCTTAAGGGACAATATTGACTCACATCTTTGTCAACTTCTTCAAATCATGATTTTACAAAGCATACCATGACTCGTATTTTCTCGAGTTGATCTTGAAACTTGATAATATTACAATAAATTCCTTACATCCTTATAATTTATTCATTTACATTAATTTCCATGTCATATATTCATCTAAATATTTTTAGGGTTATATAAATCATTTTTAAGTAGCACTCACATAAGAAACAAAGAATGAAACCCTTAGTTACATGACACATACTCATTCACTTTACTTGATTCATGGCTTAACATCATTCCTTTACATAACCACTGCCCCAACACATTATTCTTAAAATATCTCAATGTATTATAATTAACCAAATATCAACCTTCTCATTCATGAAAATATACATGTCTTCATATTTACAAGCAATATCCAAGCTTGTTACAAGAATCCTGCCATATATGATTTCTTTATACTTACATTACAGATTGTTTGAGCCTTCAAAACTCTTCTTCCTTCCTAGAACTCTATTCTCCTTTCTCTAAACCTAACTCTCACCTCTTCTCATTCGAATGACTCCTTTTAGACCATAAAGGAGTAAGTTACGATTAGGTATTAAAAACCTAACCATGGTAGAAGCCGACTCACAATTGATTAACTTCCCATGGTTAAGTGTGGATACATTATTTACATTATATATGACCATTTATGGTTTTACATCATTATGGGACTCCAAACTTAGGACTCTAGACAACCTAACAACAAACTAGACATTTAAATATTTAAATGGTGCATTTTGGAGGGAAAATCCAAAATGACCTTATTACAACCATGGAGGAGCCCAAATAGGTTGGGATCCATTCAAAAACACCTAAAATAACCACCTAAACCTAACTCAACCGAAAATTGCAATAAAATCACAAATTACTATTTGCATGCTTGTTTTATACACTAATTCACAAACTTTGGATATTATTTAGTCTCGGTCTCATACTACTACTCATATGGTTTTGAGTGAATAAAACACTAATTCACCCCATCTTTTGGGAATTTTACTTTTCTTTCTATCATCACTGCCAACCTCCCACACATATATGCCCAATCTATTTTTGTTGTTTTGCATCATTTTAGCCTTGATTGGGGCACTCTGTGCTAGTCTTGGGGTGCTCATAGACGCCCGGTCCCATTCAGGGAGCCCTGATCCTTTTCCCACTTTACTTCCATCTTTTGGGAAATTTCTAGCAATTTGAGCTTTCCATATTCGTATTTCTCATCCTTTTCTAAGTTAATTACAAAATTAGAACAAGAGAACCATATAAATATAAAGTTATGAGACCATAATGAGGGACCAAGCATTAGGCACTACTATCATCACCTAAGGTTGCATTCCATCTAAGGCATTTAGAACTCATTTTCATCCATATAGCTCCATCACAAGGGACAAGGCTGGTTCATCTGCATCACACTACATAGGAGGGAAGCTTATTTATTCCATCCACCATTTTATTACATTTCTACACAGTTATTACTCGCTACTTTCACAAAGTGTGACTGGCACAAGAGCACCTATGGAATGACCGCACACACACATAGAATTACACTGAGTCTCAGATGTAGTGCAAAACTTATTTATTAAGTCCTTCATCGTGGCCATTGAGGAAAGTTTGACCCCTTCATATGCATATTTCTTTTTTTAGGGATTTGATGCTCATCTTGGGGTTTTGTGTGTAACACCCTGAACTGTTGTTACTTCCTCCTGAGCATTCAAGTGTTGATATGTGATTTCTTTTGTAAAAGGATGTGTTCCTTTGATTGTGAAGTCATGCTTGATATGGACTGTATCTTCTTTGTAATTGCAGATCTTTGACTAAGTCGGAATATGATTGGACTCTTTTATTTCTTTCATTTTACACCTGAGTTTAATCTGATCTCGGAATGAATTGTGGATTTATCCATCTATAAGACCTACCGGGATCAAGTGGAATTGATCCAAGTGATGCTTTAAAGTTTATTCAGGATGAACAAAAATTATAGACCTTATGCAGGTTGCAAGGTCTGAATGCATTGAATAAGCTATTTCGGAGTCTAACTCGGTGATCGTGTTAAATGAATTGTTTCCCGAAATCGTAATATCGTGAAGGTCTTGATCGTGGGCCGTAATAAATTCGATACATTTATTCCACTAGCCTATTGGCAAGGTGAGTGAATCCTATTCGTGAATGTACATGTTTGTAGGTTCTTTTTCTGAGCATTTGAAATGTTAGACCTAAACTGGATTTATTAAGGTTAGTAACCTAAAACTAAACTATAACCTAGGGGTTAGATTAGTGTTAATCTAACCTAGGCCTAAGCTATAAGCTAAATGTTCTAAGTTAGTAAC
This sequence comes from Taxus wallichiana var. yunnanensis, assembly GCA_018340775.1. Lineage (NCBI taxonomy): Eukaryota > Viridiplantae > Streptophyta > Pinopsida > Cupressales > Taxaceae > Taxus > Taxus wallichiana. Next base: position 518,165,942 of record CM031242.1, on the reverse strand, counting down.
CTATTGCTATGAAGGTTAGACTAAGTATTATCTTAAATCCTAACCTATGTTACTAACCTAACTAATGAACAAGGAAGAAAGGGGACCTATGAAAGGGTGCGAGCCATGGGCGGCAGTTTCTATGGCATTAAATAGATGGATAAGTATGAAGGACAGGGATTTAGTGGAAGTTTCAAACGGCTAGCAAAAGCCGACGTGGCAGAGACGCCAAAGTTAGAAATGGTCTTTGAATTGTTTTTATCCATCGCCAACTATGGCGGTCGGTGGCAATGGAGATTGAGCGGGAAATTTGGAGTAAATGCAATTAATGAACTCGGTCTTCGAGCTCGGGTTTCTCGGGAAGGCATGCAAAATGGAAAACTGGTAGTTTGTTTGGTTTTTCATGTGCTCTGGTTTTCCCTCTATTTGATCACTGGTTCTTCACACCAGTCTACTTGGTGTTGCATGGCAAAAATAAGTGTAACTCGCTCTTTTCTCTGTCAAGGAAAGTTTATAAAGCATGGAAATAACAAGTTATTGTTGTTGAATCTAATGTGGAAAAAGAGGAGAAGGCACGAGCTCTTTCAGTGGTCTTCTTCAGATTTTTAAGCAAATAACTAGGCATGTTAGGCTCTAACTTTTAAAGATCTTGCTTTCTTTCAAATGATTTCATTAGAACAACTCTGTTCAAATGATTTTCAGGTTCAGTTGGTTTTTATGGTAGCCTTGTGTGATTTAGTTGCTGTATTTTCTTAACCGGCTCGATTTTTCGAGTAAACCCTTGATGGGTGTGCATTTTGTTTCGAACGGATGTATTACCTTGCTGTGTTTTGCATTCCGGTTGGATTTTGAAGAAATGTTGCAAGGAAAATATATGAATTTGGCTCTGTAGGAGTTTAAGAATTGTTTTCTTGTCTGATTCGGACTTAAGTCTATACCTCGCTGTTTTCTCTTGTTGAAACGATTCTATTGGATTTATTGAGTGTACAGTATATACGACTTCTCTAAAAGTTTTTTCGTGAGTAATATGTGTTATGGTTGCTGAATCTTGTTGGATCTTGCTATAATACTTAACTTACTTCTGTTTGGATAACTCGCTGTGTTATTGTATTCGAATGCGACTTTGTAGAAGTTATTTCCCCCCTTATGCTGCAATTATGGGATTTAACCCGTTGATAGTTTGTAATATATTTGTTTATACACAAAATGACTCTGTGGAGTTCTTGGAATGGTTCTTATATTATGGTCTTCTGTAGAAGTCATATATGTGAATACTGGTAGTTTGATTCAGTCGGAGTCCTGGAGGGGTAATTGGTAATACGACTTCAGTTGTCTTAATATGAATACTTTCGCTTAGCAAAGAATTTCTTGGTACAGACTCAGTTGGTGTACTTTTTATATTTTGTCTTCTGCTTAAGCTTAAAACGAATACTGTTGTTTGGATTCAGTTGAAGTCCTTGATAGGAAACCAGTGTTTCTACTTCTGTATAAGCCTGGTTATGAACACTTATTGCTATTGGCTCTGTTGGAACCCTTAATATATATATATATATATATATATATATATATATATATATATATATATATATATATATCTTGTATTTGGGCTTCTGTAGAAGTTAGTCGTGAATGCCATACATTTCTACTTCTGAAGGAGTTCAGATGTGAACACGGTATGATATTGTTTTGATTGGAATTTTTGGATTGATATGTATCATGTATCTTTCTACTTCTGTAGAAGTTTATTTGAAGAGTACCACATGGTTGGAATCCTTGATATGTGACTGGTGTTTCTACTTCTGTGTAAGTCCTGTTATGATTTCGGTCGATACTGACTCAGTGAGAGTCCTTGACAGGTATCTAGTATTTTTAATTTCATTCAAAGCTGGGTTATGAATGTTGTTGTTATTATGAATACTAAATGTTATCAACTTTGGTGGAGACACTGAAAAGTAATTTATGTTGTAACATCTGTAGGAGTTCTTGTTGTGAGTACTTTTGGTATTCTTGATTTGTTGACATACGAATTCAACTTCAATTGAAACCTTTAATATAAGTATTGGTTGATTACAATTGGTGGATTACAATTGTTTTAAGAGTTAGTGCTTATCATGCTCAGTTCATCGAACTGACCCATGTTGACAATTTTTGCAGATGGTTGCCATAAGTGGTAAAAGCACGCAGATCTGATAGGATGTTCAGATTGTTTAATTTGGTTTTATGATGAATTACAGCTTGATTCTCTAAATGTACTATATGAGGAAAGATGTTCTTTTTCTATTGAAATATTGTATCAAGTATGCTGAATGCATAAAATGTATTTGATTAGCTTGAAGGGAATAAAAAGAGATATTTGTTACTTATGTGTTTGTATTCATATCTTGATAGTTTGACCTTCTTCGGTTCAAATGATCTTGAGAGCATTGTTATTATTGTATAATTTGGAGACTTTTGTGATTATCAATGTAAGCTTGCAAGAATATGTGACTGAATACTTATGATTGTTTAGTAGTTCTAGTATGTTCTATCTAAAGCTAAATTGAAATTTAGATCACTGTCTTTCTGGAAGCTAGGGTTAAAATAAACCGAGCAGGAAGTTAAACAAGCTGAATAAATTATTACTTCCTAGTCTTGACCTAAGTCAAGACAACGTTTAATTGGATTCTTAATCACTATATCTCGATATTAATAAGTAAGATATAAATTCAGTTATGAGAACTGATATAAACCTAAAAAGGGTTTGGTTAGCAATCTCATGTGAAGGATGAGAGTAATTGTCCAATTTCGTTGATATAGAATTATGTATATTCTATGAACTCCTTGATGGGACCTCTAGTCTTAATAACTTCTCTTGTGTAATGGGTTTTATTAAGAAAGGTCATTCTAAGGTGAGGAACCCAGGGATCGGGAAAGGCTAACCTTAGGGGAACGTCTTTTAGTATAATTTAAACTCAACGTGCATAACACTTATTAATAAGTAGATCTTTTCGAGGTGGATTTAAAGGTTGACGGCACAAGTCAATTGTAGGTTTGTACCTTCGAGAAGATTAGGATCTTCTCGATACAATAATGCAAGTGACTTATGACGACACCCTTTGCATTGATCGTTAAGATTTACACCTTAAACTCGAACAAGTTACTCTGGGACTGAATAGGAATGTGGTCACGTTATAAGGCTTCCTAGAGACTCGGGGTATCTTGACACACTGGTTTAACTAGGGTTGACCCAGGATATCGAGTGTATCTTTAGTCCTCTGAGCATCCATATAACGTTGTCACCTTACTAATCCATTTCCGAGTGAATAACTTGGGACAGGAGATACTGACAGAAGTCAGTATAAGACATTCTACATAACATAGGAATGGGGTGAAGGACGTATTCTAGATTGACAAGTATGTTGTTAAGGAATACGAGACATAAGCGAAGATGTTTCAAATCTTTGGCCAAAGTATCGTAAGTCTGATTGCGTTGTCCTAAGTCACCTAGTCTAAGGGATGAGATGCCGATGAATAATGGTAACAATTATTCGAGATAGGTTCCTTAGAAAGAGCATTCTCGAATCACAGATTAGGGGCAGAGAACTGCAAGAGTGATGTGTTAAATAAAAACGCTAGCTCTTAATACACATGAATAGATCGGTAGATTACCAAGTCATGGAATGAATAGATCAGAGGTACTCCGAGTCATTACAGCTGCATATGGTTATCTGTTATAAGAATGGTTGCTTTGATTTGTGAGTTCTAAATTATGTATTTAGAACCAGGAAGAATTTATCAAAAAAAAAATTACTTGTTCTAATGTATAAAATGAGGATGTTACATCTTGGTATCAGAGCTGAAGGTTGCAGCTCTTTGACCTATTGTGTCCATAATCTGATGAAAACATGAATTTTCTTGTAACAGAAAATGGTTAGAACAAGAGGGAACGTTGTAAATAATGCTTCATCTGAAGGAGGGGCGGCAACAACCCAAAAACTTGATGAGATCCTTACCTGCCTGTTGGACACAAGAGATCATTTAGCTGTAGTTGAACAAAGAGGTGATGGGAAATGAGGAGGATGAAGAAGTCTGTAATAACAATCAAAGCAACCTCCCGAGGACAACCCCGATATGGGTGTTGATGTTAATGCTTGGAATGCACTGTCCAACCGAGAAAACAAAAAGGCCAGGTTGGCAACAACTCACTAATGATATAAAAGGATAAGTCCACCTAAGTATGATGGCACCACATTAGGAGATGAAGGCGAAACGGCTCAAGTGAAATGGAGAAGTACTTTGCAATAAGAAACTTCTCGGGAGAAACCAAATCTATTTGGGGAGCCTATCGACTTTCCCACGAAGCATCTTCGTGGTGGGATAGCCGTAAAGAAGAGCTAAATATTGATGAGACCAATGTTACTTGGGATCAATTTAAAGGCTATTTTAGGCAACGTTGGCTGCCACAACTTTTCTATGATCAGAAAATGACAGAATTCCAGAACTTAGCTCAAGGGAAGCTAACGGTAATCAAATCGGGAGCAGCTTACAAAACTCCTCAAGTATGTACCACAGATGATCAAACCGAGAGAAGTTCGAATACGGAAATTCATCATGAGATTGAATCCCATGATAGGGGAGAGGTCGATGTTCACAGTCCAACCACTATGGAAGGAATTGTTGAAAAGGCCATAAGACAAGAACAGAAATTAAAGGCTATTTCTGCTCATAAAGAGGAAGTGCGGAAGAAGACTGCAAACCCTTCTTCAACCTCTCTTGCACCCAAAAAGGGACCATGGAAAAAGTTTGGAAACAAAAGTAAGTTTCCAGGGGATAATAATGAAGAAAGCGTGAGCAAATAAGCTGCTTTGAAATGTAAGGATAATTTTGCCAAAATTATAACAATGGGCGAAGCCCTATGGAGGACAACGTGACAATTACAAGGTGGAGGCAATTTTGAGCCTAAAAAGGGACTGTAGGAGGCTGCTACAATTGTGGCAAAGACCACTACGCAAATCGCCATTTGAAGAAGGATGGTCGTAATCAGCCAAAGATAAGATACATGCTTTGCAAAGTTGTACAACAAGCAAGGAAAAGCAAGTGACCTATAGAAGTTCCTGTAAGTTATTTGGCATACCACACCACTCTTTTTTATACAGAGCTACTTGAATGTTTTACTTCTAATAAACTTGATTCTAAACTTAAGAGAAAAGATAGAAAAATGGATAAATCTTGGACTATACAAGATGGTAATAACTTTGTTCATACAAAGTGAGTATGTGTCTTTTTGGGCAGTCCTTGACTTACCTAACTTTTCCATGGAAGTTGACCTCTATGTTGCACCTTTGGGATCGTATGACATTGTCATCGGTGTCAATTGGTTAGCTAACCATAAAGCAAAAGTAGACTACTATGAAAAGAACATAAAATGTTTAGATGATCAGCTGGAAACAACAGAGATTCAAGGGGTTAAACGGGAAATTTCAGTTAGAAAACTGTCAGCTATGCAGCTTAAAAAGGCTAAAAATAAAGGATGTACCCTTTATGCAGTAAAGATATCTGAATTTTCAGAAGAAGATGGTGATTCCATGAAACGATTTCCTCTGTTACAAAGTTTCAGGGATGTTTTTCCGGAAGAATTACCAGGGTTACCACCCAAGAGGGAATTTGACTTCACCATCGAAATCAAACCAGGAACAGAACCTATTTCCAAAGCACCGTATCGGATGACTACTACAGAGTTAGTCGAGCTTAAGGCACAATTGCAAGAAATTTTGTCTAAAGGTTTGATTAGACCAAGTGTTTCACCTTGGGGAGCGCCCGTAATATTTGTGAAAAAGAAGGATGGAACACTTAGGTCATGTGTATTGATTATCGGATGTTGAATAAAGCAAACAATCAAGAATGATATCCACTTCCAAGGATCGACAATTTATTTGATCGATGCGTGGGCGGGTTTATTCTAAGATAGATCTTCAATCTGGTTATCATCGGGCTTAAGGATTAGAGAAGAAGATATTCATAAAACAACTTTCCCGAACAAGGTACGTATATTATGAATTCACAGTTCTACCCTTTGGATTAACTAATGCACCCACAGCTTTTATGAACTTAATGAATAATATTTTTCAAGAATATCTGACAAGTTTGTACTTGTATTCTTGGACGATATTCTCATTTATTCTAAAAGCATTGAGGGGCACAATGAGCATTTAAAGATAGTTTTGGGAATTTTGAGAAAAAGGAAGTTGTATGGTAAGTTATCCAAATGTTCTTTCTTTGATTCGTAAGTTCACTATTTGGGTCATGTCATTAGTAAAGAAGGAATTTTTGTAGATCCTTCAAAAATAGTGGCAATAACTGAGTGGCCTGCACCAAAGAATGTGCACGAAGTAAGGAACTTCATGGGTCTTGCTGGTTACTATAGAAAATTTGTTAAGGATTTTTCTAAAGTGGCTGCACCAATAACTTCATTGCAGAAGAAGGATAAGAAATTTATTTGGAATGATAAGTGTGAAGCAGCTTTCAAAATTCTGAAAAGCCAGTTGACTTCTGCACCTATATTAGCTGTACCAGACCCTAATGGGAGCTTTACTGTTGTAACGGATGCTTCTGGGGAATGCCTTGGAGGTGTTTTGTTACAAAATGATCAAGTCATAGCATATGAAAGTATAAAACTTAAGTTACATGAGCTGAATTATGCTCATGATTTGGAGCTTGCTGTCATTGTTCATGCACTTCAAGTCTAGAGACACTATTTACTTGGGAAACCTTTTGAGTTAAAAACTGATCACTTAGGACTGAAATATATTTTTACTCAGCCTAATCTAAATGCCGACAGAGAAGGTGGTTATAATTTTTATCACAATATGATTTTGAGATTAGCTACATCAAAGGGAAGGAGAATAGAGTAGCGGATGTTCTAAGTCGTAGGAGGCACATTTCGCTCTTATAACATTAAGAACTCGCTTTAAGGATGAGGTAAAAAGTGCCTCGTAATCTTATATTTACTTTCAATGATAAGTAAAAGCAACGCTTGCACGCAGAACCTAATGATGAAAGGTATAAAGGTTTTCATTTTGATAATGAAGGAATCTTGCGTTATGAAAACAGGGTATACGTACTATCTTTGAATGATTTGAGAAAGAAGTTGTTAGTTGAATTTCATAATTCACCTTTCTCTGACACCCAGAATCACAAAAATGCTTGCTAATCAAACAAAGAATACTTTTGGAAAGGTATGAAAAAGGATGTCATTGATTTTGTGACTCATTGTTTGGAATGTCGCTGGGTTAAGGCGTAACATATGCACCTTCGGCTGGATCACTATATCCTCATAGCATACCACAAGATAAAATGGCAAGTAATAACCATGGACTTTGTACAAGGATTACCCATGTCCAGGAATAAACATGATGTTATCCTCGGTAGTTGTAGATAAACCCGACTAAGGTAGCTCATTTCATCACCGCTGAAATCTAAAGGATGATTCACCAAAGTCTTTGGCCAAAAGATTCGTACGAAATTTTTAGATTGCATGGTGTACCGCAATTGATTATATCCGACAGGATCCAAGAATGACGTCAAGATTTTGGCAAACGCTTGATACACTCTTGGAATGAAACTAAACTTCAGTTCTACATATCATCCGGAAACGGATGGACAAACTAAGAGGGTAAATCAAGTGTCGGAGGACATGTTGCGAATGTATTGTATGGATCAACAGTATAAATGGGAAGAGTATCTTCCATTAGTTGAATTCACATACAACAACACTTATCACTCATCTCTTAAAATGGCACCATTTGAAGCACTTTATGGAAGAAAGTGCAGAACTCCTGTTAGTTGGGATAGTGTTGAGGATAGAGTGGTAATTGGACCAGAGATTCTCACAGAAATGGAACAGCAAGTTAAGTTGATTCGTGAACGATTAAAGGAAGCAATGGATAGGCAGAAGAGCTATGCTGACCTTAAGCGGGTTGATCAAAGGTTTGAGCTTGGTGAGAAGGTTTTTCTTCGTGTTAAACCCAGAAAGAGTTCTATAACTTTTGGCAAGGCTGCCAAGTTGTCACCTCGATTTGTGGGACCTTTCGAAATTGTCGAAATAATCAATCATGTAGCTTATCGATTAGCATTACCACCTACTTTATCTCGTATGCATGATGTTTTCCATATTTCTTTGCTTAAGAAATGTTTTAGATCTCTGTCACATGTTTTAAATTGAATTCCTTGCAGTCCAAGACCCGTGAATAATCGTAGTGAAACCCACACGAGTGCTTTGAAACTCACCAATTGCATTTGAGAAATCGTGAAATACAAGAATGTAAGGTCCAAAGGGGACTAGTTTAACGAAGAAAGTACAACTTGGGAAAATCAGAAGAGATGAAAATTGTTTTTCCTTTTCTTTTTCAATAGAATGAAATCTGTGACAAAACATTTCTTTTATGAACTTATCTTTTTCAAGTTTATATGAAAGCCAGATGGAGGCAAACATTATTCGGCCGAATAAAATGACTTTTGACATTGATTTCTAGAACTATTCAACTTGGAAATAGTAGCATTGTTTTGTGAACTAATAAATTAGTTGACCAAGGTTAATCAAATATGTAATCATCGGGACAATGAATCTTTTAGGAGCGAAGCATATAACACCCTGAACTATTGTTACTTCCTCCTGAGCATTCAATTGTTGATATGTGATTTCTTTTGTAAAAGGATGTGTTCCTTTGATTGTGAAGTCATGCTTGATATGGATTGTATCTTCTTTGTAATTACAGATCTTTGACTGAGTCGGAATATGATTGGACTCTTTTATTTCTTTCATTTTACACCTGAGTTTAATCTGATCTCGGAATGAATTGTGGATTTATCCATCTATAAGACCCAGCCTGGGATCAGTGGCATTGATCCAAGTGATGCTTTAAAGTTTATTCGGGATGAACAAAAATTATAGACCTTATGCAGGTTGCAAGGTCTGAATGCGTTGAATAAGCTATTTCGGAGTCTAACTCAGACTGATCATGTTAAATGAATTGGTTCCCGATATCGTAATATCAGGAAGGTCTTGATCATGGGCCAGGTAATAAATTCAAATACATTTATTCCACTAGCCTATTGGCAGTGCAGGAGTGAATCCTGTTCGTGAATGTATGTTTGTAGGTTCTTTTTCTGAGCATTTGAAATGTTAGACCTAAACTAGATTTATTAAGGTTAGTAACCTAAAACTAAACTATAACCTAGGGGTTAGATTAGTGTTAATCTAACCTAGGCCTAAGCTATAAGCTAAATGTTCAAAGTTAGTAACCTATTGCTATGAAGGTTAGACTAAGTATTATCTTAAATCCTAACCTATGTCACTAACCTAACTATTGAACAAGGAAGAAAGGGGACCTATGAAAGGGTGCAAGCCATAGGTGGCAGCTTCTGGCTATGGCATTAAATAGATGGATAAGTATGAAGGACAGGGATTTAGTGGAAGTTTCAAACGGCTAGCAAAAGCCGACGTGGCAGAGACGCCAAAGTTAGAAATGGTCTTTGAATTGTTTTTATCCATCGCCACCTATGGTGGTCGGTGGCAATGGAGATTGAGCGGGAAATTTGGAGTAAATGCAATTAATGAAATCTATCTTCGAGCTCAGGTTTCTCGGGAAGGCATGCAAAAATGGAAAACTGGTAGTTTGTTTGGTTTTTCATGTGCTCCGGTTTTCCCTCTGTCTGATCACTGGTTCTTCACACCAGTCTACTTGGTGTTGCATGGCAAAAATGAGTGTAACTCACTCTTTTCTCTATCAAGGAAAGTTTATAAGGCATGGAAATAACAAGTTATTGTTGTTGAATCTAACGTGGAAAAAGAGGAGAAGGCACGAGCTCTTTCAGTGGTCTTCTTCGGATTTTTAAGCAAATAACCAGGCATGTTAGGCTCTAACTTTTAAAGATCTTGCTTTCTTTCAAATGATTTCATTAGAACAACTCTGTTCAAATGATTTTCAGGTTCAGTTGGTTTTTATGGTAGCCTTGTGTGATTTAGTTGTTGTATTTTCTTAACCGGCTCGATTTTTCGAGTAAACCCTTGATGGGTGTGCATTTTGTTTCGAACGGATGTATTACCTTGCTGTGTTTTGCATTCCGGTTGGATTTTGAAGAAATGTTGCAAGGAAAATATATGAATTTGGCTCTGTAGGAGTTTAAGAATTGTTTTCTTGTCTGATTCGGACTTAAGTCTATACCTCACTATTTTCTCTTGTTGAAACGATTCTGTTGGATTTCTTGAGTGTACAGTATATACGACTTCTCTAAAAGTTTTGTCGTGAGTAATATGTGTTATGGTTGCTGAATCTTGTTGGATCTTGCTATAATACTTAAGTTACTTCTGTTTGGATAACTCACTGTGTTATTGTATTCGAATGCGACTTTGTAGAAGTTATTTCCCCCCTTGTGTTGCAATTATGGGATTTAACCCATTGATAGTTTGTAATATATTTGTTTATACACAAAATGACTCTGTGGAGTTCTTGGAATGGTTCGTATATTATGGTCTTCTGTAGAATTCATATATGTGAATACTGGTAGTTTGATTCAGTCGGAGTCCTGGAGGGGTAATTGGTAATACGACTTCAGTTGTCTTAATATGAATACTTTCGCTTAGCAAAGAATTTCTTGGTACAGACTCAGTTGGTGTACTTTTTATATTTTGTCTTCTGCTTAAGCTTAAAATGAATATTGTTGTTTGGATTCAGTTGAAGTCCTTGATAGGAAACCAGTGTTTTTGCTTCTGTATAAGCCTGGTTATGAACACTTATTGCTATTGGCTCTGTTGGAACCCTTAATATATATATATATATATATATATATATCTTGTATTTGGGCTTCTGTAGAAGTTAGTCGTGAATGCCATACGTTTCTACTTCTGAAGGAGTTCAGATGTGAACATGGTATGATATTGTTTTGATTGGAATTTTTGGATTGATATGTATCATGTATCTTTCTACTTCTGTAGAAGTTTATTTGAAGAGTACCACATGGTTGGAATCCTTGATATGTGACTGGTGTTTCTACTGTAAAGTCTTGTTATGATTTCGGTCGATACTGACTCAGTGAGAGTCCTTGACAGGTATCTAGTATTTTTAATTTCATTCAAAGCTGGGTTATGAATGTTGTTGTTATTATGAATACTAAATGTTATCAACTTTGGTGGAGACACTGAAAAGTAATTTATGTTGTAACATCTGTAGGAGTTCTTGCTGTGAGTACTTTTAGTATTCTTGATTTGTTGTCATACGAATTCAACTTCAATTGAAACCTTTAATATAAGTATTGGTTGAATTTGGCACTGTTCGAGCCCATGTTATGTTGTATGTTGGTTCGATTCTCGATTTTTGTCCTTGCTGTGTTTTAGTAGGGATTAAATTGAACTGAATGTTGATGTGAGTTTCGACTCAGTGGGATTGTTCTTGTGTTTGAACATGATTACGTCTTCTGTTAGCATGAATATCTAGTCTTGAGCTTGACTGAACTAAGGAGCTGTCGACTGCACCTCGACAAGCGATGGCATTGAATATTTTCTTGTTTGTCGCTTCGTATGGAAGGTTATGTGGAGTCTATTTGATAGATTATTCATCACTGTTTTGGCGTGAGAGCTACTGTACTGCTAGTAAGCTACAGGAGTTTGTTATATTTAATTTTAACAAAACTATGGTTCTTCTTGTGGCTCGTCTGACTTATTCATATGCGTATAAGGTGAATGCTTTACTCTCGAGGAGACGGTACAGTCATGAGCTTGTTTGAAGGGAAATATGAATGACTCATTTTCTTTCTCTTCTGTTGTAAAGTATATGTTGTTATATTTTTAACTAACCATTGGAACTGTTTTAACATATTGATGGAATCATGATTTGTTATGATATTCATTTTACTATGTTGAATGTAATGATCTGTTTGATGTTTGTTGTCCTTGGGATTCAGATGGATAGTTGTTTTGGATACTTTTGTTCTTCTTGATCTCTAATATTTTGATGAAATATTTGAAAAGTATTTAGGACTATTCAGTAATGATAATATGAGTTACGCGTTTATAGTCATGTTTGTATTACAAGAGCATAGTCTGAAATATGTTTACTTGTTTGGTGAAATGATCTCATTTAAACAGGTTGTTTAATGAAAACAATTGGTGGATTGCAATTGTTTTAAGAGTTAGTGCTTATCATGCCTCAGCCATCGAACTGACCCATGTTGACAATTTTTACAGATGGTTGCCGTAAGTGGTAAAAGCACGCATATCTGATAGGATGTTCAGATTGTTTAATTTGGTTTTATGATGAATTACAACTTGATTCTCTAAATGTACTATATGAGGAAAGATGTTCTTTTTCTGTTGAAATATTGTATCAAGTATGCTGAATGCATAAAATGTATTTGATTAGCCTTTGAAAGGAATAAAGAGAGATATTTGTTACTTATGTGTTTGTATTCATATCTTGATAGTTTGACCTTCTTCGGTTCAAATGATCTTGAGAGCATTGTTATTATTGTATAATTTGGAGACTTTTGTGATTATCAATGTAAGCTTGCAAGAATATGTGACTGAATACTTATGATTGTTTAGTAGTTCTAGTATGTTCTATCTAAAGCTAAATTAGAATTTAGATCACTGTCTTTCTGGAAGCTAGGGTTAAAATAAAATGGAGCAGGAAGTTAAACAAGCTGAATAAATTATTACTTCCTAGTCTTGACCTAAGTCAAGACAACGTTTAATTGGATTCTTAATCACTATATCTCGATATTAATAAGTAAGATATAAATTCAGTTATGAGAACTGATATAAACCTAAAAAGGGTTTGGTTAGCAATCTCATGTGAAGGATGAGAGTAATTGTCCAATTTCGTTGATATAGAATTATGTATATTCTATGAACTCCTTGATGGGACCTCTAGTCTTAATAACTTCTCTTGTGTAATGGGTTTTATTAAGAAAGGTCATTCTAAGGTGAGGAACCCAGGGATCGGGAAAGGCTAACCTTAGGGGAACGTCTTTTAGTATAATTTAAACTCAACGTGCGTAACACTTATTAATAAGTAGATCTTTTCGAGGCGGATTTAAAGGTTGACGGCACAAGTCAACTACAGGGTTGTACCTTCGAGAAGATTAGGATCTTCTCGAAGATACAAAAATGTAGGTGACTTATGACGACACCCTTTGCATTGATCGTTAAGATTTACACCTTAAACTCGAACAAGTTACTCTGGGACTGATTAGGAATGTGGTCACGTTATAAGGCTGCCTAGGAGACTCGGGGTATCTTGACACACTGGTTTAACTAGGGTTGAGCTAGTATGTCAGCGTATCCCTAGTCCCTGGGAGCATCCATATAACGTTGTCACCTTACTAATCCGTTTCCGAGTAAATAACTTGGGAAAGGAGAGACCGACTGTTTAGTCGGTGTAAGACATTCTACATAACATAGGAATGGGGTGAAGGACGTATTCCAGATTTACGAGTATGACATTAAGGAATACGAGACATAAGCAGTATGTTTCAAATCTTTGGCCAAAGTATCGCAAGCTGCTGATTGCGTTGTCCTAAGTCACCTAGTCTAAGGGATGAGATGCCGATGAATAATGGTAACAATTATTCAGATAGGTTCCTTAGACAGAGCATTCTCAATCATAGATTAGGGCGTAGAACTACAAGAGTGATGTGTTAAATAAAAACGCTAGCTCTTAATACACATGAATAGATTGGTAGATTACCAAGTCATGGAATGAATAGATCGGAGGTACTCCGAGTCATTACAGCTGCATATGGTTATCTGTTATAAGAATGGTTGCTTTGATTTGTGAGTTCTAAATTATGTATTTAGAACCAAGAAGCATTTATCAAAAAAATAAAAATTACTTGTTCTAATTTATAAAATGAGGATGTTACATTTTGCAGGTGATTCCTTATTGCAAGTATTGCAGTTGACATATAATAGAGCTATAAAAAGTTAGTATGACAAAGAGAGAACATAGGTGAATATCCACCTACACCTTAGAGGATTGTTTTAGGCTATTTCCGTAAACTAGTGCGCCAAAACTAAGACTAGGGTGCCCAAATGTGCCCCGATCCTCTCCTAGGTGCCCTTGTCCACTCATATTGCTCGGATCTGCACTTTTTCTGTACTTTGGCATAGTTGTTCCCTCCTATTTGTATAACCATCTGTGTGACACAATCTAGCAAGTTCTTCAAATCAATCATGTTGGAACATAATGATTAAGTGGTCTCGCCAACCCTTAATGTATATGGGTCCATCACTAATATATAGGTTAATATTTAATAATATTAAATATTTATATTTGTATTATTAAATATGCTAACCTATGTATATACTTTAGGTTAAATATTTAATATCATGTTATTTCTAATATTAAATATTATAAACCTAAGTGTATGTGTCAACCATTTTAGGTTGAAAAGGTGGGTCGAGAGACATCCCGATCACCTTATATAAAAGGACTTTAGGTCCTCATTTGATATATTCGAAAATATATCAAAGGTCTACAAATCAAGTGATTTGGTTTTATCCTTGTAAAAAGGTTCCAAAGGAGGAGGTGATCTTACTAAATGTAAAATAAGTTTTTTAAAGTAAAAGGTTATTTTCGAGTGGTTTTTACCCTATTGGGGTTTTCCACTATAAATTTTGTGTCACTTGTGTTATTTATTTATTTACTTATGTTATGATGTAATCTTTATTTAAATATTTATTTTAACATTATGTAATATGTAAGTTGATTAAATCCATATTTATTAGAATCCTCAAATTCTAACATGGTAGCAGAGCGAGGTAAATTAAAAGTATACAATTCCTTCTTTTTTTCCCCAACTTATTTTGGCATTAGATTTGGGGGGAGATGTAATATGATATGATTTGTACTTTCATTTACATTTTGTAAATTATATGGAATTAATGTTTGTTTAGAGATTGATGTGTGCACAAGTAAAAGGGGCTTCAAATATTTACCTACGTGAAAATCACATAAAGAAAAAAAGAATTTATTACTATATGAAATAATTATTATGTTTTCTATAATTTCACATGTTTGTAGGTTAAATATTTCAAAAGGTAAATTCATACCCATGTTCTTTGGTCCCCTTTAAAAGGATTTGATTTGAAAAACTATAGTTTATAGTTAATCTATAACTATATCCTATATAATTTGAAAACTATATTACTATTTTTATTTGTATATATAATATAGAATAAGGTTTATATAATAATTTATATAAACATCATATTAAAATTTATATATTTTTGAAAAAAACTATATATTAAAAGTCTTAAACCATAGTAAAATTATATGGGATTGAAGAAAAAGTCAACAGACCATATTCTAAGCCTATGTTTAAATCATATTTAAACTTAACTTATAAATCTAGGCATATATAGGTTTTTTTTTTAGAAACAAACCTAAGTTTGAATCATATTTTATTTATATGGTTAAACCTCTTAAAATATAAATTTTATTAGATTTGGTTTATATATGTTTAAAAAAACTAAGTGCTTACTTTTTTTAGTAAGTTGGCCCATGTTTATTGCTTGGCCATGAAGAGATTACTTTTTAAATATTAATACTATTAAATAAAACCTAACATGTGTCCCTAATCATTTATATTATACATGTAAGGGCGGCCCCATTCATTTATATCTTATAGTTTATAAAAACTATATAAATAAACCTATTTAAAAGGTTTTATTTTATATAAGAATGGGAGTGGAGAATAAAGTGAGATAATATCTCAGTTATACATGTGGAACTCTCAAGTATAAATGGAGACTTAAAAAAAGGGCTAGTTTATTGATGGCCCACGTGAAGTGTAGTAAATATTTATTAAAATATTGGTAGTTATAGCCACATAAAAGTTTTAAAAAATTTATCTTGCAAGGAATTATATATAAAATAGTTTGTAATACTTTCATAGTTTTAAATGTGAAATATGCGGGTTAATCTATACTCTCATAAATCTACTTACACCGTAAAATTTTTTTAACCCTGGTCTATGTCCTTTAAACCTTTTAATAAGGGTTATGTGTTTTTATATAAAAACAATATACTATAGTTTATAATTTTTATGAACTATATGTTATTTTTTTTTACATTCTATAAATTATATAAAAATAAAAATAAAAAAGTGTATATATTTTTACATTATAAATTATAATAGGTTATTATCATGTGCTAAAATATAACCTCCCTAATATTATACGAAGAAGAAATTCTAAAATTTCACATTACGGGAAATACACAAAGAAGTTTTGGCTTCATTAAATTTGATAGTCAAATAACCGTCATGGTAGACCAAACATAAGACAATATGACGGTCATTTAGATGTCAAATTTAAACTGCGTTGGGATCTTCGTCTATATTTATTTTTTTTCAAAAAATCTGATGTTATGCATTCTTAGGAGTCTCTTCTTCACTTCTATATGGTCAAAAATATTTTTATATAAATCTAGGGTATAATGCGAGCTTTTTATATTGTGGGTTATTATTTTGATCATAAGAGGTTAATTATAATCCATTGTAATGACATAATTAGTTATGATCAAATAGTTTCCTTAGATCTATAAAATTTAGATTTGATTCTATTAAAAGTGTTGTTTTTATTATTGATAAATATGTATCTAACTCGTATGGTACGTTGTATATTATGATGGAGTGTGTTTTATAGGTTTAGAAAAACAATGACATCCAACTATTTCTATCTTGACAAAACCTAAATCTTGAATAAAACCAACTACAACATTTGGGTTAAAACAAAATTTATGGCGAGGAAACTCTGGATGATTGTTTCTAGATCTAAGGTTTCTCCCACCGGTCGTCAAGAAATTGTAGATAACATGAATGCATTCTTGCAATGAATGCAGGAGGCTCTTTCTATGATTTTGTGCAATGTGAATGACGAGTACCTTCTACACATTGGTAATATCGAACATCCGAAAGAGGTATGGACACAACTAGAATCCATGCATGAAGGATACTTGGTATATCAATGATAGTAATGAGAGTATAATAGTGAAGGAATTCAAAGAAATGGTCTGTATATTTTTGATGATTTCTCTTCTACATCTTGTTTTATATCTCAGAGTTTGAATAATTCAAAACTATGGCATGAAATGTTAGGACATGTTAATTATCGAAGCTTATATGAAATGTATAGATATAATCTAGTGAAAGATTTACATGTTTTGTCTTCTTCTCTTGAAGTTACTTCATTAAATGCTTCTAAATGATGGTTTTGATTCTTATTTAGTAAATGGTCATGATGATGTTTTGATGTTATATATGTTTCTGAAACTCTTATCTTCCTAGATAAGAAATTAAATTGGGCTCAATCTATGTTAGAGAGCTCAAATCCTATTAACTTTAGGAAAATGACCAAGCCATCATATATACCATGTATTAATTACCTTGTATGAACATGAGCCGTGAAGTATTATAGGGTCTAGGTGGACATACAAATTAAAATATAATGGTGATGGTAGTATTAACAAACATAAAGCTAGACTTGTTGCTAGAGATTTCACTCAAAAACTTGGTATTGATTATGTTGAGACATTTCCTGTAGCTAAAATGAGTACTGTTATGGCCTTATTTGTAATTTCCACTCAATTTAGGTGGGAAATCCACTAAATGGATAAGAAAAATGATTTTTTGAATTGTGATTTAAAAGAAGAACTTTACATGTTTCAACCTAAAGGATTTGAAGAAACTAGTAAAGAAAACTATGTTTGTAAGTTTAGAAATCATTGTATGGTTTAAAATAAGCTCTTAGAGTTTGGTATGCAAAAATTATTTCCTTCTTTTAACTATTAGGTTTTGTTAATTGTTCTTCTAACAATGATATATTCATTAAGCAATAAGGCTCGCATATTATTGTTATATGTATATATGTTGATAATTTGCTAATATTTGGTGACAATTTTGATTTAATTCATAGAATCAAAGAGAAATTGAAGCGATACTTTGAAATTAATGAGTTAGGTCTCTCCCATCATGTTATTTGTATGATTGTATTTCATTCTATTATTTTTTTCAAAACACAATATGTAACCATTGTATTGAAAAAGTTTGTTATGATTTATTGTAAACCATTTTCTACTTCAATGGAAGTTGGAATAAATATTGATCCTAAATCTACATATGAAAAAGGTTGATTATATTTTTATATGTAGTTAGTTGATAGTTTGATTTATCTAACTATAACTAAATCAGATATTTCCTATACAAAGTAGGAATTACTTCAAGGTTTATGTAGAATTCTTTTTAGAGATCATTGGAATCTTGTAAAAATAATTTGTAGATATTTGAAAGGAACAATCAATTATGGGTTACATTATAATAAGAATGAAAATGCTATCTTATATGGATTTTGTGATTCTAACCATACCGATGTTGTGTTATAAAATATACTTTGGATATGTGTTCAAGTTTTTTGGTATAGTAACCATTACTTGGAACCAAAAATATAATCAACAGTATCTATTTCTTCTAATTAGGTAGAGAAGTACAATGGAAGAAGTAAACAAGCCATATGGCTGCAACGGCTGTTGGTAGAGATACACATGAAAGCTAAAGGAAGTATTTCTCTTCTATGTAGTGGTCAGAGTTATATTACTCTTGATTAAGAATCTAATTCAACATCAGAGGATGAAGGACATTGAGATACATATACGCTTCACCCATGAGAAAGTGTAAAGTGATGAGATAAATCTCAAGTTCATGTTGACTGAAGAGCAAGTTGCTAACATCTTCACAAAGTCCTTGAGTGTTGTAAAGTTTTTTCACTTTCATGAAAAGCTTGGATTGTCAGAGTTTTCATTGAGGAAGAGTGTGCATGACAATGTCACCTCCTAATGGAACTTGGTTTTTGTAGAAAGATCTTCAGGAATTTGTAAAAGACCTTCGGGCAAGTATAAAAAAAACCTTGAGACAAGTGTAAAAAGACCTTTGGGCATGCATACCTCCTCGGATTATTTTTTAGAAAGAAGTGTAGAAAGATCTTAAAGGCGGTCTTCAGTAAACTCTTTAGTGTTATTGATTTTACTGGTAAACATCTAGTATAGGCATATTGTTAAGGAGGTACTTGGTTGTAAAAGGCTCCTATATGTTTGGGTTCAATAACCTTTTATGAGAACCTTGAGAACATGTAAAACTCACAAATCATACTTGGCTACTGATCATGGGATGATCTTTGGGATTACAAATCCTTTTGTACCAAAAGGTAAATTGAGTATGATGAAGGTGTTATAATTCCTTCAACTAATATACTAGCCTAAACCTTTATGGTTTAAGCATTATAAATCTTGTAGTGTACCACAGAAGGTAATATATTGGCATATGTTATATTATCCCACTTAACATTAAGGGGGAGTGTTGGAACATAATGATTAAGTGGTCTGGTCAACCCTTAATGTATATGGGCCCATCACTAATATATAGGTTAATATTTAATAATATGAAATATTTCTATTTCTATTATTAAATATGCTAACCTAGGTATATACTTTAGGTTAAATATTTAATATCACGAAATGATTATATTTCTAATATTAAATATTATAAACCTAGGTGTATGTGTCAACCATTTTAGGTTGAAAAGGTGGGTCGGGAGACATACCCAATCACCTTATATAAAAAGGACTTTAGGTCCTCATTTGATATATTCGGAAATATGTCAAAGGTGTAAAAATCAAGTGATTTGGTTTCACCCTTGGTAAATATGGTTTCAAAGGAGGAGGTGATCTTAATGGATGTAAAATAAGTTCTTTAAAGTAAAATATTATTTTCGAGTGGTTTTTACCCTATTGGGGTTTTCCACTATAACATTGTGTCATCTGTGTTATTTATTTCCTGTAAGTATTTCTTTATTTACTTATGTTATGATGTAATCTTTATTTAAATATTTATTGTAACATTATGTAATATGTAAGTTGATTAAATCCGTATTTATTAGAATCCTCAAATTCTAACATCAACTAAGATCTTTCTAACCCTACTTATTAATTAGGGTTTCACTTTTGTTTAATAGTTGCTTGGGTCACTTTCCTAATTTAGTTTAGACATTTATTACATTATTGTACTTATTAGATTAACTGCCCAAATTCATATTTTAGTTAATCATTTTGGTGAACCCGATCGATATTCACATTTATTAGATCTTCATTCATTCATTTCTTATCATCCTAGGGTTTATTCATCATGAGTATCTCAATCAATGATTATTTTCTTGCAAATCCTGATCTAAGGCATAGAGTCCAACATCTTCTTGCTACTACTCATATTCATGTTGACATGCATCCTGATTCAGTCTATCAAACATTTGTTGATGCATTTTCTCAACACATAGCATTCAAGTCTAATCCTCTCACTGATGTTCATACTTTTGACAATGACCCACCTTTGCATATCATGTGTCGCATTAACAATTTGGGTATCAAATGCACTTTAATTGACAATGGATCTAAGCTCAACTTGTGTCCCATGTCATTCCTTGAAGTCCTAGGTCTTTTAGCTCATGATGTTATTCCATCTTGTCTTTCACTATGCGTGTTTATGATGATTTTGTTTGTCCATGTGTTGGTCACATTACACTACCTATCACTGTAGGAAAAAAAACTATCCCCACTATGTTTTTCGTAATTGATTTCCCATTTTCCTATAACTATTTACTTGATAGGCCATGGCTTCATGCCATGCAAGCTGTCACTTCTACTATACATCATTGTGTCAAATTTCTCCATGAAGGCATTGAGTATATTATTTTTGTGACCGCAATCCATTCCAATATTGTGATCGAACTCCTAATACTAGTATTCCCATTCTACACATTGATACTACATATGATCCTCAACCTATGGACGTACAACCTCACTTGCCACCACTTGAGGGTGTTATTTGTGTGATAGGTGAAATTTCTTTATGTCACCTCTTACAACTACTGCTATGATTCCTTATCAAGGGCATGTCTAGTCTATGGACGTCGCTTTATCACTTACACCTTCACATGTCCCACCTACATTAGCGCGTCCACCATTTACTTGCACACTCTTCATGAATGATTCATACTAGGAACATATCCCATTTGATCCTACTTGCGATGTCACTATATGTTCACATGATGGTCTAGCTTGACTTGGTTTCACTTTCGAGGACCTTTATCCTCCTACTCATGATCCTCATCTATATTATGGATTCATCACTATTACTATTGCTTATGGTTTATGTGTCTTTCATCTTATGGTCTATCTATCATGCACTCCTCTCTCTTCTCCACTCACATTAGGATATTCTTGGCTTACTTATATAGGGGGCACATTGGATCCTAATCACATTGATATCTCATTTCATATGCCCTTCGACCACATATTCATTTGCAATAGTAATTTTCTTAGCTATACACAGAATCTCATTCATTTGTATGCACATAGTTGTACACTTCCCCCATTTAATGATGAGGAATATGCCATGGGTATGTGTAACTTACACCTCAATGGCTCATTACATGATCAACCAGACATTATTGCTTATCAAGTAACTAATGCATATCCATTCGACTATGAACTTGAAAGTGATGATATTTTAGATGACATTACATGATTATGTCCTTCATCTTACATGTTTGGGGGCATAACATTTAATAGATCCCCCTCCTTATATTATCATTGATACATCTCTCATCCTTGCATTATCTTACATCAATCTCCTCACATAGGCATACTCATCACATGTTTTAGCATCTTCATTACCCAATGACATAATCTTGTACTTCAATTCACACTTAACTATTGAGGGCATACTATACAAGAACCCCACACACTGCACAATAAATAATACACATTGTGAATCTTCATATATATTGTGTCATATGTCTTACATCTTACATCATACACTCTACATTTAGTCTACATCATTTCAAAATTTGTGCATCTATACATCATACATCATATTAGTCTTCATCATACATATGTCACACTCCTATCATCTAAGAATATTACATCACATACTCCTCATTCTACATAATACATAGTGTTCTTACATTACATACTATACATCACATGTTACACATCACATGGTTTTCTTTAATCATCACACATCCTACATCTTCTTCACCGCACTCACTACCTTATGACACACTTTAGTTCCTTGGTTTATACTTGATTGTCGAGGGTTTATAAATCAAATGGACCTTATCATACTCACACGTTCATCATTCAACCTTCTATCATGCGACATTACTAGGTTAGTGATATACACTATAAGCTAAATGGTCACCTACCCCATCATCTTGTAGTGGTATACACTTTAGGCTACATCACCACTCCATCTATTCATCTAGTAGTGATATACACTTTAGGATAAATCGTCACTCTTGTGATCATCTTTTCGTGATATACACTTCAGCTATAAGAATCATGTACACATCATCTCTAGGTCGCATATCATCACTACATACACACACTTATCACAAGAATTATACACAACCCACACTTTGACTATTTCCACGATGACAGACTCTCATTTACAGTTCATTCTTGAATTTTTAGGGGTAAAACCAAATTAACCTCATTTCATACAACTCTATCCACTCAGGGGGCATGTAGCTCCTATCATTCATCTTGCATTCCATTCCACCCATCCATAGCATGTTGCATATCCCGGTTATTTTTACTCTTACTTACACTTGCTTTTTCATGTTCACTTTATTACACATGATAGTTAGATTTCTTATATGTCGTTATTTTTACTATACACACATGCGTGTTCATGTCTTTCTCTAGTTGTGATCATAGATACAGTGTCTCTTATACTTAGCATTTATGTTTGCCTCCTACCCCTTCTACAATGGCTGTTGGGGGCATCCACATTCGTCTCTTCCAGATGCTATTGTTTCAATTTGTAGTTAGCACTTTACATTACTTACTTATACACGCTTTTGACATACTGGTTATCTTTCTAACATGTTAACAAGTGCTTCATGTGCAACATTTGTTTTGTAGGATTACTTATTTCCATGGCTATCTATTGTTTCTACTTGCTTGTTTTTGTTTGCTATTGTATGTGGGCCTTACCCTATGTTGGATGTGCACACTTGTTTTTGGCATGCGTCCATCATGGCCTTGATTTTTTTATGACATCATGAGTGGTTTCCCTTGTTTGCAACCTGTTTGGCAGCTATATTTCTCTCTTGGGTGTGTACTTTCTTGTTTGTGTAGCATCCACTTGTCTATTACATGCATGTTTATTCATACTAAAACTTGTTTTCTAGCCATTTGTTTATGTGCACCTTGGTTTATACCAAGCGCATTCCCTTCCCCTTAAGGGCATAATTTATGTGGTTGGTCCTATTTTGGGGCCACATTCTCCTATCAATGACATTACATGTACCCCCAAAGAGGGGGCATCATTTGGGGTTTACATACTACACAATGCTTCTACACCAGTTTAGTTTGGTTCAATTTCTGCCCTTAGCATTGTGGGTTATACAGCAAGTAGGTTCGTACCAGTCTACGAACCCCGTATAGAGTGGATTTTACAAGACATGGTTTTCCTTAGCATTTTGGGGAGCAGTTATAGGTTAGAGGATACATTAGAATTCCTCTCTACACTACTTCAGCTAGTGGCATCAGATCACCCAAAATAATAGGCAGTACAAATATCTCTTCACACAACTTCAAGGAAGCACATTACAAAGTTAGAGAATAATGCAACTTTCTCCCTACACTTCTTTGGCTAGGGTGGCGTGAGGTCACCCAAAAAACTTGTGGTACAGGATATCCTTTCTACTCCCTTTCTCTCATCACGGATCAGGTGCACATGTTCCTTTTACATTTTCATTTCCATTACATGTTTTTTACTATATACATGTGTTTTTAACATATATACAAGTGTATTTGACCACTTGATTGTCTTCTCCTTACAGGTCTGACCATATGAGAAGTAAGCAGTCAAAAATGACAACAACAACAATAATGACAATGATAACAACTTCAGCAACAACATTTTGCGGTAGCACACACCTCATACTAACATGCAGGTACACCACACACATTAGCAACTACACATGTGTTTCCACCCTAAGTTCACTCTCATCACTTTTTTCTATTTTGCATCTTTATTTTCCATGCTCCATCATATTTTTGTCACTCCACGCTTTGTCTAGTCCTTTGGTGTGTTTCTTACATCATTCTACATCGACATCAGTACACATCTCTATTTATTTTATGTTATTAAGCGTTCCTCTCACCAACATAAAGTGGGGGAAAATGTAGACACTAAATCACACACTTTGGATATTATTTAGTCTCGGTCTCATACTACTATTCATATGGTTTTTGAGTGAAGAAAGTACTAATTAACCCCCATCTTTTGGCCATTTTACTTTGCTTTCTATCATCACTTGACCTCCCACACATACATGCCCAGTCTATTTTTGTCATTTTGCATCATTTTAGCCTTAACTGGAGCACTTTAGCCAAGAATGGGGTTCCCACATGCACCCCCGGTCCTATTCGGGGTGCCCTGATCCTTTTCCCACTTTACTTCCATCTTTCAGAACTTTATAGCCATTTGAGCTTTCCGTATTTTTAGTGTTCGACCTTTTTGGGGTTAATTACAAAATTAGAACAAGAGAACCATATAAATATAAAGTTATGACATTATAATCGGGAACCAATCACTAGTCACTACTATCATCACTTAAGGTTGCATTCCATCTAAGGCATCTAGAGCTAATTTGCATCCATCTATCTCCATCACAAGGACAAGGCTATTTAATCTGCATCACAATACATACAAAGGAAGTTTATTCTATTTCATCCAACACTTTATTACATTTTTACACATAGTTATTGCTTGCTACTTTCACAAAGTACGACTAGAACAAGATCACCTAGGGAATGATTGCACACACACAAACACACACACACACACACATAGAACTACATCAGGTCTAAGATGTAGTGTAGCACTCGATTAGTAAGTCTCGCTTTTGTGTTCATTGAGGACATTTTGGGCCCTTCATATGCATCTTTCTTTTTTAGGGATTTGATGCTCGTCTTGGGGTTTTACAGGTGATTCCTTATTGAAGGTATTGTAGGGAAATATGATGCAGTTCAAATAAGTTAGTGTGAAAAATAAAGAACATAGGTGATCATCTAGTGAGACCTCAAAGGATGGTTTCAAGCTATTTCCATATACTATGGCACCCACAGGTGCCCTAATCCTCTCTCAGGCACCTCACCCACTCAAATTGCTTAGATATGCACTTTTATGGACTTTGACATAGTCATTTCCTCCTCCTATTTCTCCAGCCATCTCAATGACACATTTCAGCAAGCTCGTCGAATCAGCTGAGTTCTTTCCAACCCTACTTGTTAATTATGATTTCACATTTTTATTTACTTAGTTGTTTGGGTCACTTTCCATATTTATTTTAGACATTTATTACATTTTTATAGTTATTATATTAACTTCCTAAATTCATATTTTAGTTAATCACTTGATGATTCTCCTACAGCATACTCCCCAAGTGGGAAGATTTGAGCTCTAGTTCAAATTATACTTTTTCCTCATGTGAAATCTCATAAACAGTACAACAACCAAATAAATATTTTCATAATGCACTAAGGTCTTTGACCGACATAATCAAAAACTTGTAAGATTATTCATTTATCAACATGAAAATCATTATTTCCCAAAATTGAAATAATACAAATCCAGCCATGCATGCACTGACTATGTTACTAATCATTATCAATCTGCAAAAGCAATGTACACAAGATAAATAAGTACCATACTTGGAATAGCTTTACATGCTACAACCTCATCATACATGGTATGGTAAAGTAAATTCATACCATTAAGTACAACAAGAATAATTTGTATGTGTTAATTACTCTATGAATTCTTGACGAAAAGTGTTGTTGCAGAGTTGGGCATGTACCTATGTGTAAGTGTGTATAGGATATACATATACACGTATAACAAACCACTCTTCCTTTACATCTTATCCTTTCGACAAATCGAATGAAATTGCAAAATGTGACATACTTCCCCTTAATGAATCATCATCCTAATGATTTAACTCATTAATAGAAATCAAAATAATCAAACACATATTAATATAATACAACTAACGAGAATTGTCAACAATTTTATCCAAAAACTCACAATTTTTTTAGATTTCAATTTATCGGTTTTCAAACTTATTGGTTGTATCATCCTTTCAACCAAGAAAACTGATAAACAATCAACAATATGACATAATTTTTGTCATTACAGCTAGTCATAATATACAATATTATTTAGTATGCATAACGTAGATATTTAAAAATAAGTTATATATCACCGTAAAAAACAAATAAGACACTCTATTTTGATTCATCTATGTTTTTCCTAAGTTGTGAGTTTGTTAGAACACTTGTCTTTTCAGACCTTTCCCTGTGCATTTCCTCTTTTCTTTTGAAATGCACCTAATGATATTCCGCTCTCCTGGATGGTTTTTCCAAAATAATTACATAGTTTAGCCCTTACCAATTATTTACTTATAGGAACCGTGTTTCATCCAAGACACATATTTTACACAAGAGTATGGTAAAATTATACATTTTAGGCATTTCAATTGATAAAGCTAACCTTACAAGCTACGGGATTTTTGCTCCCAAAATTTTCAAAGGACTACACACATCCCAGTGGAAATTTATGCATCTTTACACATAATTTAGTGCTCTCTTCAGGTTTTTACCCACAAAAGACCTTTCCTAAAAACTCAATTTTTTTCAAAAACTTATCCAGTCAACAATTTTTTTATTCACATAATCCCATAATATGTTTCATAAAGTAAAATTCCACATACCTTCCATTTCAATTTTTCTTTTATTTAAAATAAGCATTTCCAATTCATGTTAGTTCAAATCTCTAGTTAACTACGCTATCTTGCATCCAAGTTAGGCTACATGAATGTATCTTTCACTCCCAATTAATTTGTTTCTAATTTTTGGAAGTTTTCCTTGCAAGTAATGCCTCAAGTATTACAAGTCATATGTTTTGACAACAAGTTCCCTGTGGTGAGGAGCATAATACAATTCATGCTCCTTCAATTTTCCTTCTGGAAGTGTTCCACCCAACCCCCTTTCCTAAGGAATTCCATTACCCCAGTGAAGTTCCTATTATGATCCAGAACCTTTAAAACAAGTGTTGTTGTTAGTTTAATTTTAGCATAAGAAATGAAATTTCTAACTTAGCAGTTAACACAAAAACTTTTCACGTCATATTTTTAAAAACCATGCATCTTTGAATAAGCATAATCAATTCTTTTAACATCTCCGAACAGCTTATGGTCATACACCTGTTACAACTAGGTATGCGTTAGTAACATTTCATGATGGTTAAATTTAATTCATACAAAAATCAAATCGTTTTTCATTATATTTCAAAGGATCAAACATCATTACTAAGTTGAAATCAATATAGTTCTGAAATCACTTTTCCAAATAATAATGATCTCATGCAAAAATATTCATTACCCAAGCCAATCATTTTTAATAACATCGTTCAAATCCTAAAAGGATTAAGTCATCTTAAAATTCTATAAAAACTTCCTCAATGATATAATATTCCTACCTAGCTCGAATGAGCTACAAGAACAATCTAAATCTTCTTGGTGAGCTTGTGAGAGCTCTAAACTTTACAACACTTAAAATACATTATTAAAGGAGTATAAATTCATATGACATAGTCATCTAATCTATATATGTAGCCTATTTTTCAACAAATCATGAATAAAAACAAGTTCTTTTTCATTACTCATGATGCATATGTCAATTTATAGCACATCTCCTAATGTTGTTTGATCTTTTTATCTTCCAGTTTAATGATATGTCAATTAATATAAATTACATCTATACTTAGATAGCGAGCTTGTGGTTTATTCCCAAATATATGTTAATCATATTACCTAAGAATGTAAATAGCGACCAACCACTTCAAAAAGGAGTATCATCACTTAACAAACCAAATTGCATTCCTCAATCAATCAATATCCCTGAGTATCATACCATTAAAACTAATCCTTCCATTCATGTACTAATAATACATTTTGATCTAAATTGAGGGCCAAAGTGAAGGTGGTACTCACACCGACTTCTCTCGCACAAAATGCCAAGGTCCCTAAGGATAGGTTTAATTCAGTCAACAATAAAGAAATCATTCAAAATATATACAAAATCTTTAATTACTTATTCAAGACATCTCAACTATTTACTTGATTGTATTTCTCTAGGGAAGGTCACTCGGCCAAATCCATTAGAGCCATTCGAGTTTCCCAAATATTTTACCCAAGTATAGAACCAAATTTTTAATGACCTCTTGATAAATAAATCATCACAAAGTTACACCCATTTAAATGCATATAAAATAATAGATGATTTCCTTCAGAACTATCAAAGCAAGACTTTTCATAGTCAAATATATGTCTAGCCAAACACCTTTCTACCATTAAAAACCTTTAAAGGTTTTAGTTTAGTTCAAAGGTCCCTAGATGAGATAAAAATAGTGATAACCACACTAGCATCTCGTTAAACGAATTGATCAGATACTAAAGTCTTAGCATTTAGCTTACAGCCACCATAAATGGATTAAGGCTCCATGAGCTTTTTTACAAAAAGAACATTTATCTTAAAAATAGTGCATAGTAAAAACCAGGTATTAAAGTCATGTGCTTTCTAGAAGGATTATAATATTTTATTCAAACACTACTTTGAACACCCGACTAAAGCCGAGATCACATTCGATATACTTGTAACCCCCAAGCAAGAACTATCAAATCAACTTATCTTAACCAAATAGTAGATTTTAGGTTAGGTAGTCCATGATAACTAATGATAACATGATCATTAATTTGATTCCTAAAATCTCAAATAAGACTTGTAATAACAACATAGTTCAAGATTTGGAAATCATTAGTAAAATCAGTCTTACATTTTTAAGAGGAAGTTAATTTTTGTGTTATGTATGCTTGTTGTTTTCTACATACCTACAAGGCATTTATTTTCTTTTCAACCCATTAAATCATTGATTTACGTTGGGGCGATCAATGTCGATAAAAGAGTCATAATCCCATAAATGAGTTTAACTCCAATTACATGACAAAATAGTGTCAATGTTGTATTGACATAATTAGATCTCGTAATTGTTTTTACAAAAAAATTCTCATGTGAAAAAGAAAAGATCATATTTCTTATTGAATTTTCAACTAATCACTAGATATAAAGAACTTGGTTATACTAGTCTTATACTAAACAAAGAATAGAAGTACTACATAACTTACCTGACATCTCGTTAGGAATAACTTGGTTCCTTTTCTTGGCAGTTCGAAACTAAAGTATACATCATTATCTTGTTTGTTTCATTATAGAAATGGTCTCCTTCTCATCCCAAACATCCTTTAGTACATCCCTTTTACTTTGCATTCATTTTTACCACTTACAGTGTTTTTATGCACATTATTGTTTGTTATTCCAACATGTTTTAATGTTGTGTTTCATCTTGATAGTCCATATTCAACTACCTTATCCTTTTTCCATGAATTTGTCCTAATAGTTATAGGTAAAGAGGATTTAATGCTCTTTATATTCTCTTATTACGAGTTGGAATTGATTACGATATTGTTCTAGCATTTTGAATTTTCCAAACACTACTACCACAAAGAGATAGTCCACACCTATATACTTTATCTACCCCATTTGGGTTTAATTTCATATTAGATTTAACATTCTAAATTTTTTGTCAAAATACATTCCAGCAGTCAAGTGATTCCTTGCTAATTTCCACCAATCAATTCAAGTTGTTTTTCCTTGAATTGATCACTTTCACACTTTACCAGTTGCTCCAAGAAAATTTCCAGTTTTGTGTGTCATGAATGATTGTTAGAGTTTTATCTAACTTATTTACTACAAAACCTACAACACGATCTTGTCCAACTTCATTTTCTATGGTACACCCTTCACATATCCATTTAATTATGTTAACATTGTAAAATGATTAATTAAAGTAATGCCCCATTAATTCCAAGAGTTAAAACCTTCATCTCTAATACCAAAATGTAACACCCAAATTATGCTTCATCAAAACTAAGGGAAAAAAATTATAAACATTAATTAACTTGATGCCTTCAATGATTATCAACACATAGCAGAAATAACCCAACATACTAATTGAGTTTACAATTCCCTTAATTATTTTCATGTTGTAATGATTTAACATTATTACTTAGCCACTTCTAAATAATCCAACATTATTAATATTCTTGAATACATCTCGATAACATCATAACCATGTGTAGTTGTAAAGGTCCATTAGATCTACCCGATCCCCTTTATCACTCTTTTGAGTGTGCATAATTAATAGATCTATCTTGATATCATTAATCATCACTTTATCCAAGTGTACAAGACTCATATATAATTTATTAACCTTTTTATTTAGGTCTATGAATCGATGCGCCCAAGTGTATACCTAAAAATTAGTGTACCGAGTTTCATCCACTATTCCATACTATTTTATTGGAACTCGGTGAGCTAACGTTGTAACCATCTAGTACACTACTTAGGCCAAATATTTCAAGCTATTTTTTACATGCTTGTTTTTAGTGACCATACATAATTCACTTGAAACTTGTCCAATCATTGCATTATCATTCCACACAATTATCCTGGACTTTTTCCATTGACTTAGTAATAAGTTTATTGTTAACCATTTTAATTTATAAATTTCCAAAAATTATTCTTTCATCCTATGGATAGGTTAACTAATTTTCATTATGTTAATCAATTCAAGTTAGAGTTATAATGTGATCTTGTCGAGTCATTAAAGGGAGTATATACCTCTTATCAAATGATCGTCATATATGTCGATTTAAGATCATTAATAGGATTATTCAAGTACAAGGATTAAACCATTTCATAGAATTAATTAAACATTATTAATTCTCATTAATAGACACTTCTACCTTTGGAAAAGAAGTTGCGATGAAGACTACCGTGACCTCCCCCGCGAACCCTAGAGCCCTAATTAGTTGTGGCTTTGGCTCCTTTAGCAGGGTGATGACATTGATAGGTACGGCGATGAAGGCTATGGCCCCTTTAGCGACGGTGTTGGCCAATAAGGCGATGAATACTATGGCTCTACTCTACAAAACGTCCCTCCTCTACAAAATGGCCCTACTCGCAAAATGGAGATAATACGGGAAATCATTAGAGTCTCTACTCTACAAAATGGCCTGAATTTTCCTTGTGCCCATTCAAAACCTCTCAATGACCACTCTGACCTACTTCAAGTATTCGTTCTACTTGGGAGGTAATACTTTGTGCATTCCAATCCATCGAAAGGCTAAGGGTATTGATTTGAAATTTATTCTTTCCCATAAGCTGCACATTAGGGTAGGGATTTTTGGGCTGGTTTTTACTAGTAAATCCCTTGCGCAGACGAATCCATGATCCTCTCCTATGGGATTTTCTGTGACTCTGTGATAATTATGACTAGAATTCTCTTGGGTGGAGCCAAGGATCTAAGCTCTACTTCTTTCAGGGAGGAACTCTTTAAAAATAATTCTTCCTTGAATCTTCCTCACCCCCTACCCCTACTTACCTTGTTGAGCAAGCCGTTGAAGTCCCGACCTTAGAAATACAAGATGAAGAATACCTAGATCTACTACAAGAAATTAAATCACAGACCTTGATATGCAGATTTAATGGGGTCTGGCCATCGTCCAATGCATTCATACAGTGGATTCATACCTCTTGGATAGAAAATTGTAAAATTTTCCTTTGTGCATGAGGATTCTTCATGGTTCTTTTCCATGACCTCAAGGATTATTAGAGAGCCCTTAAAGAGGGCCCTTGGTTATAGGGTTTGGTAGGAATTTTCACAATGCCATGGTTTGCATATTTTAATTTGAATACCTTCTCCATCACGAGGGTTCCAGTTTGGGTACATTTACCCAATCTTACCCTTCACTTTTCCTATGCAATGGAGGAAATTGGTAACCTTCTTGGGTGTCTCATCAAAGTAGACAAATAAAGGCTACGAAGTAGACTAGTAACTTATGTTAGGATCTACGTTGAAGTTGATCTCAACAAGGGTTTTCCGGATCAGATGAACCTTAAGATGGGAGATACAACCTCCTCTCTCCGAGTATTTACTATGAAAATATTGCTTTCAAATGTTGAAATTATAGAGCAATGGGTCACCTCCATGTGGATTTCACTCGAAAAAACCCATGCTCCTCGGAAAAAGGATCCATTCCCAAGCATTAGAGCCCACTAGACCTAGAAGAAGAGGAAGATGTTGACACTGAAAATCAAAAAGTTGTTGTAGATCCTTCATTTTTAGTCTTTTCCCTAACTATTGTAGCTATTGTCCCTACATCTTCTACTCCTCCTGTTTCATCTCATCCCCCAAAGAGTGGGTTGTCTCTAGCTATTATTCCCTCTTCAGATGGACCTTCTTCGGAAATCAAGTGACCCTATGAATCTGATCACTCTAACTCGGATAAGGAGAGTGTCCATCCTCTCATAGATCTTTGTCTTTGGATCTTACAGTGCAATCCTCTTATCACCGATATGCTTCTACATGATAAATGGAAAACTATTCAATAAAAAAAGGGAAAGAAATGTAGACACAAACCAATCTTTCTTTCCTTTCTTTTTGTTTTCCTTCTTTTCCTCTTTCCATCTCGTGGTTGTAGCCCTTTCGTGATACATCCCCTCATCTACTTTTTTCCCACTGTTGCTTCTAGTCACAATTTTTCTATTGGTAATGCTTCTTCTTTCTAACTATTTTTTATGTTGCTAGAGGATGACAGTTGCTCTTCTTTTTTTCTTCTAGTTTTCTTTGCTTTTTTTCCTCTTGTTTCAGGCCTTTGTAATGCCTCCATTTAATATTAAGAAAATGGAATGCTATTTGTTTTTTTAGAAGAGTGTGAACTGACAATGCAGTTTTGTGTCAGCACAGCAAGTGAAGAGACTCATCCTCATTTTTTTGGAAACCTGTCATTCCCTTTCACAATAATTCACTCACTTTAATTTTGCCTCCAGCTGTTTACCTCATGAAACTTTAAATTTTTCTGATCTGCAAATCTCCTTTTTGGTGGCTGGGTACGCACCTTTCCCTGGTTGCATGGTGCTTTGGATGAAGGACTGCCTTAGGAGAATGTGCTCATTTTGGATTGGTGCCTCATTTTTGTTCAGTCTGAAACGTAGTTCCTAATGCACTATCCTTTTTTCTTTGGATTGTTGTTTTCCTTTCTCCCTGGCTCGTGATTGTAGCCTACTATTATTTCTCCTAATGTTGGTCACGTGAAGAGTTCTGGTGTGCATTCCTTGATGGCTGGGACGTTTTCTTTTGTTGTTTCTGCATGTTTCTAGTTACCTTGTTGGAGAGGACATCTTTACACTTGTAAAATATTCTCTAGTGTTGATTGCATAAAGGTTAAAGGTGAACTGATCATGTATGACCACACATGACAGGTGAGAAATGTGCAGGTTCATCAACAGTTATTGTTGAGGCTCATAGTTCATTTGATTACCAAATAGACACAGGTGTAGAGCATTCATCATTCAATGTTGTGAGTTCTACTACAACCAGCTCAAGTGAATACCATTGCCCTCATGATTTCATTATTCAGAAGGGTGGCTCTAGCTCAAAATCCACCAGGTTTGATGGAATTGAGAATCCTTCCTCTGCATCTTCTTTAAATGATAATATTTCTTCCTTGAATAAGGAATCTTCATCTTCTAAGGATACAGTCAAAGAAGGCTCAGCTTCTAGTATTCAATCTAAGGGTTCTGAAGGGGGAATATAATATGGTTGTTTGGTCAAATGTTATAGTTGTAAGTTCCCTTATACACATGTATGCGAATGTGGAAGCCTGTAAGCTATTTGAAAAATGTTACAAGAAATGCAGCCTCACGACCTGTTATGATTGCAGTGTATGAGAAAAATGGATTTGTGGAAAAGGCATGTGAACTATTTGTTAGAATGCCTCTAAGAAATGCGGTCTCATGGAGTGTCATGGTTGTAGGATATGCACAAATGGATTTGTTGAGAAACTTTGGAAACAATAAAAGCATAATGGGAAACAAATTTTAAGAGATTGAACTATTAGTGTATTTTTGCTCTGGTTGCATAATCATGGGGCTGCAGCGAGCTCATAAATTGGTTACAAATCATGCTCAAATTGGATTTTTGAAAAGGCCTTGGAAACCGTCGATAATTGGAACTCATCCACGTATCACCAACCCTATTATAAACGCTCACCAGTTTCATTTCTAGGCATGGTTCACCTTCCCTCATCTTTCATAACTCTCGTATTTTAGTTTTTCATTTACAACTTAATATAATTTTAAAATATTAGGATTTTAACACAGTTAATTGTTTATTTCAACTCGTTGTAAAAAAAAAAACAATGAAATGTCATGTCGAAACTCATAAAGTCAAAATAACCCGTTAGCATTAAAACATGAACTTCCACCCTCGACCGATGAAATTGACCTTCCAAAGAATAATGTTGATCATCACTAGTTTAAATAGTTAATTTTTGCATTTTTCTGAGACTCGTTAAGAAACCTTCATAACTCAAAATGAGATGTTAAGCTTCATTCATGTACCTTGTTGTGTGAGGGGTCACCTTGACCTTTGGATTGACCCCAAACAAACATATGAGATCTTTTTTATGCTCTTATAGAAGCCCTGTTACATCGGTTTACAGCAGTATAAAATTGTTAAATCTAGAAAGTTGGCTTTTGTTTTGAACCGTCATTGAAAACCGTAGGATGAACTTAATCTCTGCACTTGATGGAACCTCCTAGCTGAGTAAACAAGAGCCCAAGAATGGGTTTATCATCTTAGTCGGTGTGGTTAGTGACATTCTCATAAACTCCGAAGGATAGGAGTGACACACCAAACTTCATTTGGAGTAAGTAGAGCTAACTCCTCCGTCGTATCCTAGTGGATTACCCGGTTCTCCAAAGATAGATTTAAAAGTAAATTTTCTTCATCGAATGAAATCCTCGTTGGATCCAAACGACATACATGGATATCGGGATACGCTGTTTCTTGCATTGCACTCTTGTTAATGAACCCCCTTGGCTCCGCATGCCTAAATTTGTTACCTTGGTTTCTCCGGGGTCCTTTCGTGAAGGTGGTTTAGCATAAACCTATCCTCTCGCTTAAATATCTTATATAGTTGAGGGGTAGACCCTTAGGTGAAGTTGAAGTAATCTAAACTGCAATTGACTCGATGTTAACTTAGGGTTTGTGTGTAGATTCAAGCCTTCTAATCTTTTATGTCTTCAAGAGGTTAGACAAACACTTCGTAGCTCCTTTTACAAGACAATTCTAAGAATAAGGCCATAACGTGATTTAGAAAATGAAGCATATAAGCGTAAAAATGAGATTTGAGGTTCGGAATGATGCCACTTTTGGGAAACCTTATAATTCAATTAAATATATTCCTTTGTATCAAAGAATATGAATTGCCTTGTTGTGATCAAACTACGAGAAAACAAAAGATATATAAACATAAAAAGGAAGTCATTAAGTCATTGATTTAGAATAACTATGGTAGGAAAATAACCTTTCCGTGATCAAAGAATGTTTTGTGGTAAAAAAGCTATCTTGCAAATAAATCTCCATTAAATCCTAACATCACTTTTTGGACACCAAGTCACATCCACTTGAGTTGTAAGAATTAAAAAAAGGTAGAAACTAAATATATGTTCGAGAAGAATATTCTTAACATAAGAACAAGATAATTAAGTATTTTGTACACTTTTGAACTACACCAAATAAGTATGCAAGTTATGGAAACTTTTGTAAAGAATAAGAAACCAACTTAAAAGGGGTGAACGATAATTTAACCACAGTATGAACTTAAGAACCTATCGGTGGACAAATGAGAAATTTATCCTTGCACAATAATGTTCTTGGAATGTTAATCGTACTAAAATACAATTAAAGAAAAGATGTGTTGTGGGTTTGCCTATCCTTGAGTCTTCTTTCTATGGTTGGGGCATTGCTAGTATTCGTTCATTGGGAAAAGTGTGGCATCGACATGCCTATGTTGTTTTCATGTGTCTATGTGAGTCGATGACTTATGTGATTGTCATTTGCGAGTCGAGTTTCTATACTTGAAGCCCATGTTGTGTTGTGTGTAGTGAGAAATGTAAGTCAAAAAAAAATTATCCTAGTATTTTACTATTGTAATTGTGTGTGTAAAATGTGGGCACTACATATGGTATCAGAGCGAGGTTCATGCTCTCAAACCTCTGGGATGGATTGGAGTTGTGATGATTCTACATGATGGTGGTGGATAGTGGAAGAGTAATGTGATATATGTGTGATGTGAACTATGTCGTAATTGTGAAATTGTGAACGCACATGTTGTGCATGTCACTTAGTGCGTATTTGTTATCATATTGATGTGCTTGTGATGAGAGTATTCACTCTCTATGTTGTTGATTCAATGGGGAATTCGGGTGTAATGTACTGCCTTGTTGTTTGGGAATGGAATGTTATTGTGGATTGCTGAGGGTTAGAACATTTTGGCATTATGTGATGTGAAGGTGTATTGATGTATTACATGACAAAATTGATGTAAAGTGAATCACATTTCATTGTGATGTCATCACCATATTGTGATTAGTTATGTGCACCATCATGTTGTATTGTAATTGACTATATGTTGTAATGTTAGACATTGTGTTCGTCATACTTATGATTTGTGTAATATGTAATGATTTACGTCATGAATTAGGGGCATATGGTGAGTATGATCCCTAGTGTACAGTGATTGCACTTTGGGTGCAGGATGTGGTAATGTGATGTATCGTAACCCGTGAAAGTAATGATTGTGTTATACCCTGTATATATATACCATACATAAGACGTTATGGTCAATGTGCGTGAATCACCATTGTGTTAGTGATGTAGTTATGTGTATGTTGTGAACCTTACACTAGATGACCCTAAGGGGATAAACTATCAAGAGTGTATGTGTGGAGAGAGGAGGCGTGGACCAGTTTTCATAATCTTGAGCCGAGTATGAGTGAGGAAGTGGAGTCTTATATAGACTAAAACCCACTTCTATCTGTTTAGTATACTTCAAGTTTTCTCAAGATATCAGGGTGTGCACCACTTTAGGCTCAACTTATGCAACTAGTGTCCCCTGCTCTTTCCTATTGGATTGTTCATTGAATAATCCTATGTGATTTTGACTGTGTTGACCCTTGTGGGAGTATGGAGGAATGATTCTGTAGAGATGAAGACAGCTTACATTATTTGATTTACTCAATTATGGTTACATGTATATTTTTATGAGCTGAGGCTCGATGTCCGAGTGCCAACAACTCGATGAGTACCCCTTTGGTGGCGGTATGAGGCCACATAGTGATTGTAATGTGCTATTTTCTCAATACGTATTTTATTCATAAATTGATCATTATCTCTTTTAGCTAGAACCAGTTGTTTTTCTTGATTGACATGTTCTTATATTTTGGGCATTTATTTGATTGTTTCATTAACATTTGGATTTTGCACTAACCAAGGCTAATTAGCCATTTGTTTTTCTTAGTTTTAAAACTTTCTTTTCATATTTAAAAGTTTTGTAGCCTAGCCCAAGGCTTTTGATTTTGCCACTTGGCATTTGATTGGATTGTTATGTTGGTTCTAATGTCGTAATGTGTTGGAATAGGGTCATGGGATTAACCATGGAGTGGTTGAACCTATGGACCCGCTTCATTATATGGGGGTACGCCCCAAGGAGTTACAAATAACTAGCAGGGTTGTTGAACCACGAGTTATTATGTCACTTGGGTTGGGGGTGATGGGGCTCTATGTGCCTAGGGCCATAGGGTGACCCGACCTCATTAAAAGGAGAAAGGAGACGGGCCTCTATGGTTGAGTGACCTGTTATTCTTGATGGGGCTCTATGGTTGAGTGACCCGGCTTGGTTTTGACACTATGATTCCTTCTCTATGAGAGGTATATGGAGGTTATTTGGTGATGCTTTGGGATGGATATGGAATTTTATTTTGTGCTTTTGGAGATATCTGGGATTGTTTCGTGATGTCTTGTTAGGTGTGGAGTTGGTATAATGAGTTATGTGTACTCTTGTGAGTCTCGTTAGACATTGTTATGGTTGAGGATTGACATTTCCATTTGTATTGACTACTGGATATTGGATTGGAACTATGTTGTTACAGTCATGGATTGTTTTGGGTCATGTGATACCCGTTGTATATGTATCAGCGTGTTGACCCGGTTTGTCAGTCATATGTGTGTACTAGATCTATGTCTAGGATGTAATTGTTGGAAATTATTTGCTATGTGGTCTACTTGTTGTCATTCCATGGTTTGGTGAAACCCTTGTGATGTGATACGGTCGTGAAAGTATGTAAAAGTATGCTTGTGAAATTTTAGTGTTGTGTATGACCCTGGTAGGGTGTTGTGACTGTAGTTCATGATGGGAACCCATAGGAATGAATAAACTAAAATTATACAACAATGAAATTCTAAAGGACTTGAATTAAGAATAATGTTAATGGAAAGAGATTAATGAAATAACGAATAAGAGAGAACTACCAATCTTCACAGAACCTTGAAAGTTAAAATTTCTACCTGATGTTCCTAGGGCCACCTTGTGGCCATGATTTCATGTTTGAAATCTTAACCTTAGAGCATACCTTTGCCCATATTTGTTCCTTGTTGCTTACCATTTCTCTTTCTTCATTGTATGTCGCATCGAGGATGATGCTTTCTTAAGGGAAGGAGAATGTAATGCCTCCATTTATTATTAAGAAAATGGAATGCTATTTGTTTTTTTAGAAGAGTGTGAACTGACAGGTAGTTTTGTGTTAGTGCGCAGCAAGTGAAGAGACTCATCCTCATTTTTTTGGAAACCTGTCATTCCCTTTCACAATAATTCATGCACTTTAATTTTTCCTCCAGCTATTTACCTCATGAAATTGAAAATATGTCCGATCATCAAATCTCCTTTTTGGTGGTGGGTACACACCTTTCCCCTTTACGTAGTGCTTTGGATGAAGGAATGCCCAAAAGAATGTGCTCATTTTTATTGGTGCCTCATTTTTGTTCATCAAACGTAGTTCCTAATGCACTGTCCTTTTTCTTTAGATCATTGTTTTCCTTTCTCCCGGCTCGTGAATGCAGCCTATTATTATTTCTCCTGATGTTGGCCACGTGAAGAGTTCTGGTGCACATTCCTTGATGGCTGGGACGTTTTCTTTTGTTGTTTCTGCATGTTTTTGGTTACCTTGCTAGAGAGGACGTCTTTACACTTGTCAAATCTCCTCTAGCGCTGACTGCATGAAGGGTAAAGGTGAACTGATCATGTATGACACCAGACATGGCAGGTGAGAAATGTGCAGGTTCATCAACAGTTATTGTTGAGACTCATAGTTCATTTGTTTACCAAATGGACACAGGTGCAGAGCATTCTTCATTCAATGTTGTGAGTTCTACTACAACCAGCTCAAGTGAAGACCATTGCCCTCATGATTTCATTATTCAAAAGGGTGGCTCCAGCCTAGAATCCACTAGGTTTGATGGAATTGAGAATCCTTCCTCTGCATCTTCTTTAAATGATAATATTTCTTCCTTGAATAAGGAATCTTCATCTTCTAAGGATACAAATCAAAGAAGGTTCACTTCTAGTAGTCAATCTAAGGGTTCTCGAATGGGGGATAGAATATGGTTGTTTGGTCGGATGTTATAGTAGTAAGTTCCCTTATACACATGTATGCAAATGTGGAAGCCTGTAAGCTGATTTGACAAAACGCTACAAGAAATGTAGCCTCACGAGCTGTTATGATTGCAGTGTATGAGAAAAACGGATTTGTGGAAAATGTGTGTGAACTATTTGTTAGAATGCCTCTAAGAAATGCGTCTCATGGAGTGTCATGGTTGCAAGATATGCACAAATGGATTTGTTGAGAAACTTTGGAAACAATAAAAGCATAATGGGCAACAAATTTTAAGAGATTGAACTGTTAGTGTATTTGTGCTCGTTGCATAATCATGGGGCTGCAGTGAGCTCATAAATTGGTTGCAAATCATGCTCAAACTGGATTTCGAAAAGGCCTTGGAAACCGTTAGTAATTGGAACTTGTCCACGTATCGCCAACCCTGCTGTAAATGCTCGCCAGTTCATTTCCAGGCATGGTTCACCTTCCCTCATCTTTCATAACTCTCGTATTTTATTTTTTCATTTACAACTTAATATAATTTTAAAATATTATGATTTTAACACAGTTAATTGTTTATTTCAACTCATTGCAAAAAAAATGAAATGTTGTGTCGAAACTCACAAAGTCAAAATAACCCATTTGCATTAAAACATGAACT
This sequence comes from Taxus wallichiana var. yunnanensis, assembly GCA_018340775.1. Taxonomy (NCBI): domain Eukaryota; kingdom Viridiplantae; phylum Streptophyta; class Pinopsida; order Cupressales; family Taxaceae; genus Taxus; species Taxus wallichiana. The sequence continues at coordinate 518,125,532 of CM031242.1, read as the reverse complement.
TCCACCCTCATTCTGAGGAGATGTAGAAAAATTCCTACCCAAATGGATTGCTACAACATTGTTTTATCGACTGCACAAAATTGACCTTCCAAAGAATAATAACATTGATCATCACCCGTTTAAATAGTTAATTTTTGCATTTTTCGAGACTCATTAAGGAACCTTCGTAACTCTGAAAACGAGATGCTAAGCTTCATTTATGTACCTTTTTGTGTGAGGGTCACCTTGACCTTTGGATTGACCTGAATGAACATATGAGATCTTTTTGATGCTATTATAGAAGCCCTATTACACGGTTTACAGCAGAGAAAATTGTTAAATCTAGAAAGTTGGCTTTCGCTTTGAACCGCCATTAAAAACCGTATGATGAACTTAATCTCTGCACTCAATGGAACCTCCTAGCTGAGTAAACAAGAGCCCAAGAATGGGTTTATCATCTTAGTGAGTGTGGTTAGTGACATTTTCATAAACCTGGAGGATAGGAGCAACACAATCAAACTTCATTTGGAGTAAGTAGAGCTAACTCCTCCTTCGTATCCTAGTGGATTACCTAGTTCTCCAAAGATAGATTTAAAAGTAAATTTTCTTCATCGAATGAAATCCTTGTTGGATCCAAATGACATAAATGGAGATCGGGATATAGTTGTTTCTTGCATTGCACTCTTGTTAATGAACCCCCTTGGCTCCGCATAGCTAAATGTGTTACCTTGGTTTCTCTCAACATAACACCTTGGTCCTTTTGTGAAGGTGGTTTAGCATAAACATGTCCTCTCACTTAAATCTCTTATATAGTTGAGGGGTAGACCCTTAGGTGAAGTTGGAACTAATCTAAACCGCAGTTGACTCGGATGTTAACTTAGGGTTTGTGTGTAGCTTCAAGCCTTCTAATCTTTTATGTCTTCAAGAGGTTAGACAAACACTTCATAGCTCCTTTTACAAGACAATTCTAAGAATAAGGCCATAACGTGACGTAGAAAATGAAGCATATAAGCGTAAAAATGAGATTTGAGGTTCGAATGATGCCACTTTTGGGAGACCTTATAATTCAATTAAATATGTCCCTTTGTATCAAAGAATATGAATTTCCTTGTTGTGATCAAACTACGAGAAAACAAAAGATATATAAACATAAAAAGGAATTCATTAAGTCATTGATTTAGAATAACTATGGTAGGAAACTAACCTTTCCACGATCGAAGAATGTTTTGTGGTAAAAAGCTATCTTGCAAATAAATCTCCATTAAATCCTAATATCACTTTATGGACACCAAGTCACATCCACTTGAGTTGTAAGAATTAAAAAAGGTAGAAACTGAATATATGTTCGAGAAGAATATTATTAACATAAGAACAAGATAATTAAGTATTTTGTACGCTTTTGAACTATGCCAAATAAGTATGCAAGTAATGGAAACTTTTTTAAAGAATAAAAAACCAACTCAAAAGGGGTGAATGATAATTTAACCATGGTATGAACTTAAGAACATGTCGGTGGACAAACGAGAAATTTTTCCTTGCACAATAATGTTCTTGGAATGTTAATCGTACTAAAATACAATTAAAGAAAAGATGTGTTGTGGGTTTGCCTATCCTTGAGTTTTCTTTCTATGGTTGGGGCATTGCTAGTATTCGTTCATTGGGAAAAGTGTGGCATCGACATGCCTACATTGTTTTCATATGTCTATGTGACTCGATGACTTATGTGATTTTCGTTTGTGAGTCGAGTTTATGTACTTGAAGCCCATGTTGTGTTGTGTGTAGTGAGTAATGTAAGTCAAAAAAATTATCCTAGTAATTTACTCGTTGTAATTGTGTGTGTAAAATGTGGGCACTATAGCCTTCCTGTTCCTTTTCTCACTTTTCCTACGGCTTTTTAATTTCTATGCTTCATTTCTATATATCTCGCCTTTGGGGCCCTTATAAAAGGATGTAGGTCCATTGAAAACCCCTAATTTACCCTTTTCCAAAAACAAAATAGACACTTCTACCTTTTAGTTTGTCCAAGTCAGATATAAACATATGTACTCTTCCATGTATTCAAAATATACCTTCGTAATTTGTACCATATCATCGTAACTATTTTCACGTTGTAGAAGAGTGGAATCAGGTGTGACCATACAACGATACGACTTATTCTTTAAAAGTGCATTTTTCTACCAACAAAACATGGCATTTTATTCTCAATGATTCAAACATATAATTTGATTTATATCCTCATACTTATCTATATTTAATCATATACATGTGCATGTTTAATGAAAGTACACTTATCTTGATACACGTCAATGGTTAATGATTAGAGATCTTAACATAACAGCGAGATATTATTCATTATGATTATCTCTTATTGCATTGTCACAATTTTAGGTTGTTATTTAATGTTTATATGATTAATCATTGAGCTTATGATTAATCAAAGCATACTTATATTATTAAATTATTAGATTTAAATATGTATTCATATGAAATAAGTAATAACTATAACTTTTACAAAGGTGTTGGGTATTGTAGTTGCATTTTCCGTATTATGTTATCTCATCTTAACATACATCAATAATCAAAACATAATAAAATCAAGTCATCATATTGTACTTACAATATTTCATTCATAATCTACCATAATTTTGGCATTATAACATTTCCATAAAACACAAATACGTTGTAAAAACAACAGAAATGATATTCATATAATGGAGGTTAAAACCTCATTATTAAAGTACATAATGATATTGTAATCAATTACAAAATACGACAAGCCTTTAGATGCCTTTTTCAATTGAGAAATAAATATTTCACCTTTAATCAAATACAAGTACATTTAATACATCAAACAAATCAATACAATTTCAAACAAGTGTGACTTATTCCATTCTTTACGATTTCGTATTACTTTTCAAAACCTGCAATATCAAAATAATAATTTATACATGGTCAACTCAAAAGAACTGGCATGGATTAACCACCCTCAACCTTGTTGTTTAACTATGAAATACGTAATAATAAATGGTTAACTATTCATATTCTATCAAATTACATTTAACCAGCCACATGATAAAATAAACAACTATTATTACAAATCTCGGTCTTTTTAACAACCATTAATTAAACTCAATTACTTATTCAAACAAATCCTTTGAGACAATATTATTTGTTGACAATGTTATTATTTAACAATCATGATCAATTCATATCATATTAAACGAGTTTATATGAATGATTTAAACTTTACGATCATTACTAAAACATGCATGGGTAACGGAATTACTATTTTTTATACAACTAACCTTATATTTCCAAACAAGCATTGTTTATTCCTACCCACGCTTTGATAATGATTACTCAAGGTTACTGCTAACCAATCATCATTTGTATACAACTATTTTGACTTTTACAAGTAGTATAGAAATATAAAAGCAACAATCAAGCCTTGCGTATGTTAAAGAATCACAAGTTTTACTTCGTAGTTAAAAATTCTCAATTTCATATTTCATATCAGCCCCTCCCCTTAAGGTAACAAGTTCATTTTATATGTATAAACTATACAGATTTTATAAATTGGGTAACTTCTAAAATCCCCACACCAACTAAAAAGGGTCAAATCAACTCTACAAATCCCATAATGGGTTAAAGAAATAATACTAATTCTTCAACCGAATTTGTTATTTTTTTCCTTGTTATTATATGGTAAACCATTTCACCGGTATAATGACACCCTATTCTTTCCAAAAGATGAATAGTATATTCAATCTGTATAAAATAGTTGATTAGGATGAAGGGGAGGTTGAGAAGTGATCATGCATACAAGTACTTATCAAAACAACACGTTCACTCAATTCCTCGGAGGAAAGAAGAATCCCTATGTGGGTCGAGGATTCTTACGTAGGTTTAGTGATCAAATATCTGAGGTTATATTTTATCTAACCTCCCAATTTTATGTCTAAATGACACGACGACATCGCAAAACATTTATTTATCAACTTACCTAATTCCTCCTATACCAAGTTATTAATTTGGGTTATCAATATTTACTTCATAGATACTAGAAATATTAAGGGAGTATTTAGCTCATTTTGCTAACATATCATCAAATAGGAACACACACCAAACATGAAGCCAAGATGCACACCCAGATCTCATACGACAAAAAGAATGTTAAAAATAAAATACCCATTTGTTAAGTATGTCTCCTTACTTGCCTTAGCAAATATTTCTATTAGAGATTGGGTATGATCACATATTATAACAAAAATTTATAACCGCTTATTATTCTATTTTCCAAATTGAGACAACAGATTGGGTTAAAAATTCCATGCTTTAAGCTTCCTTGCTAAATAATCATCCAAACTAGAAGTTCTCCTTCCCGATATCTTCCTCTATTTCCTTCCACGATTCGTCAAGAAATCATTCCACCCATTCAAAACAAAGAGCACCCATATTCAAACCCAAATTTCAAAAGTGCCACTTCTTTATAGCATATTCAAGCTCGCAATTTTTACATGCACTAAACAAAATCTCCATGCATAATTTTCTCAAGACATTGCTTAACCTAACCACCCATGCATGCACAACTCCACAAATGGAGATCTTGAGATCAATTTGAGAAAAACATATAACTCCACGCATGGCTTCGCCAAAAGAGGCCCAACTAAAAACAATACCAAATATTATGCATTATGTAGAACAACATTATCCATGTAAGATAGCTTCTTGAGAAGCTTCAAGTTTCCCAACCACTAGTACATGCATTGAATGCATTCAAATCCTTTTGTGCTATGTTGTGGATATTTTAATTGCATGAATTTCCCTCCAATCATGGTGGTGGTGGAGCCAAACTAAGTGGTAAAATATTTAAAATATAAACCAATCTTAAGAATTATGCATATGTAAACAAGTGATCATTTAGTAATTATTTAAACAAACATAACATTAACACCTTATTCTAGGTTACATGGTGGAGTGTGTCTAATTAAATAATCAAACATTACTTGCTCTACATGGTGGTCATCATTGGTCGAAGACCTCGATAATAATAATTTTTCCAATTTCCAACTTCACAAAAAACAATCAAATATTCAAATTCCATTTATAGCATGGGTCGATCCAACAATTATTCTTGTTCAATAAAATTCCACCTTGCTAAAATTTATGGTTAGTAACAATACATTATAAGATCAAGATTTTTATTGGGGTCTTATATCTCACCCCTGCAATAAATACGCATATTTGTTAAACTTCTTAATGTCTCATTACCAAATTTGTAGACTATTAAAACCAAGACATTTTTACAAATATTTCCATGATATATGGCTTTAAGTATTAAAAATGTCTTTATATCTATGCAAGGTCAAATTTGTTTTAAATCAACGTAAATAATTATTTACCTTGCATTGATATGTACCTTAAAACAATATAATTATTTTGGTTCTAGACCCATCTATTATAATCTATGAATAGAAAATAACAACCACTAAAAACTTACCATAACTTACCTTGTTGTCTTCTTGCGACTATTAACTCTCGCACTGCAATCAAATACCAAAATCACACTATTAGCAATAGCTAAGAAAGATAACTAAAATGAGTAACTCTCATCTTGACAATACTTCTAAACTCCCTTACAAGCAATGAAGGAATTATTACAATGCCTTGCAGATGAACCAATATTTAATCAAAAGATGCTTGGTCCACATAAGGATATCAACCATTATTTCCTAGAAACATCATATGAAAGGTACAACCATTTAGTTGATTTATTAATATTTTGAAATCATTGTGAACATTAAGCAAGTGTAATCATCCAAGATAGGTACAACAACCAAACAGCCCACCAATGCATTAAATCATCATGCAACAATGAGATGAAGAGAAATGATACTCTATGGGCATTGACCATGATTAAAACATTCAAATGTATATTTATTCAAGTATAAATTTACTAAAAATCAAAAACCATTAACTTTAGCTATGAGATATACAAATCTCATAAATAATTACAAAACCAAATGAAGACTTTTGTAATACACTACGGTCCTTAACCAACATAATAAAACACTTCTAGGATTAGTCATTTATCAACATGGGAATCATTATTTCCCAAAACCGTAATAATAAAAATCCATCCATGTACAGATTTGACTATGTTATCGATCATTATCAATTGCAAAGCAATGTATAGTATAACCTTATAAACAAGTACCATAATGGAATAGCTTTACATGCTACAATCTCATCACACACAAAGTATGGTAACATAAATTCATACCATTAAGTACAACAAGAATAAGTTGTACACATAAATTACTCTACAAATGCTTGACAAGAAGATTATTTACGCAATCGGGCATGCAAATTACATGTAAGTGTGTATATCCTTTTCAAGATATACATACACATGTATATCTACATACTCAGCTATGCAATAGTGCTTATCCCCCTACCTTCATAAACCACTCTTCATTTACACCTTATCCTTTTTATAAATCATAATGATATTTTAGGATGTGATAAATAACCAAATATCAGCCTTCTTATTCATGAAAATATACATTTCTTCATATTTAGAAGCAATATCTAAGCTTATTACATTACATTATGATTTTTTCATAGTTACATTACAAGATTTCTTGAGCCTTCAAGGCTCTTCTTCCTTCCTAAACTATATACCCCTTTCTCTAAAACCTAACTCTCACCTCTTCTCATTTGAATGACTCATTTTAGACCATAAAATAATAATTTACAATTAGGTATTGGAAACCTAACCATAGTAGAACTTACTCGGGCCTGATTAACTCCACATGGTTAAGTGAGGATACATTATTTACATTACATATGACCATTTATAGTCTCACATAATTATGGGACTCCAAACTTAGGACTCTAGACAACCTAACAACAAACTAGAAATTTAAATATTTTAAATGGTGTATTTTGGAGGGAAAATACAAAATGACCTTGTTACAACCGTGGAGGGACCCAAATAGATTAGGATCCATTCAAAAATACCTAAAATGACCACCTCAACCTAACTCAACCAAAAATTTCAATAAAAATAAAAATTTCTATTTACATGCTTGATGGTGCTCCTACATCAAATTACCTTCCCTGGATCCTCATGGTCATTTTGAGGTCTCTATTAAAAATGTATAATACCACCGAATAACATGAAAATAGGATTCAATAACCCTACAACTCAACAATTTCTTTATCACCGAAATAAATTCACAATCACATCATATTTCTAAAACATAACATTAAATCACCCTTGAAAAAATCATTGTGCTACACCATCTATCCATGATCACTTCTAGGAAATGATGTAACACCCTGAACTGTTGTTACTTTCTCCTGGGCATACAAGTGTTGATATGTGATTTCTTGTATAAGGATGTGTTCCTCGATTTAGAAATCATGCTTGATATGTACTGTAATTTCTTTGCAGATTGCAGATCTTGACTGAGTCAGAATATGATTAGACTCTTTTATCTATTTCATTTTGTATCTGAGTTTAATCTGATCTCGGAATAAATTATAGAGTTATCCATCTATAATGCCTAGTCTTGGATCAGTGGAATTGATCCAAGTATTGCTTTAAGTTTGTTCGTGATGAATTAAAATCACAGACCTTGAACAGGTTGCAAGGTCTAGCAGCATTGAATAAGCTAGTCAGGAGTATGACTCAGGCTGATCAAGTGAAATGAATTGATTCCCGATATCGAAGTATATCTGGAAGGTCTCGATCGTGGACCAGGTAATAATTCGGTTACATACGATTCTGCAGCAGAACAGGAGCTAACCCTGTTCAAGAAGGTATGATATAGGTCTTTTCTGAGTGTACAGAACGTAGACCTAACTGGAATTATTAATGGTTAGTAACCTAAAACTAAAACCTAACCTAGGGGTTAGATTAGTGTTAATCTAACCTAGACCTAGGCTATGTGTTAATGTCCTAAGTAACTACATGTAATGTGGTTAGAATATGTGTTATCCTAAATTCTAACCTAAGATACTAACCTAACTATGAACAAGATTGTAAAGGGGCCTATGGAGGGGTGCGAACCATGGGCGGCGTTTTCTATGACAATTAATGCATGGATAAGGATGAGGGACAGGTCATGGCGGAGGTTTAGGCAACGGCTAACCTGTTCAGACGTGGCAGGTCGCCAAAACTAGAAATGAACTTGAGTTTTCATTGGACTGTCGCCAATTCTGGCGGTCGGTGGAAGTGGAGTCTTAGCGGGAAAGTTGGTTTAATTGCATTCAATATTCTCGGTAGTCGAGCTCGGAACTCGCGAGAAGGCATGCAAACGGGAAGTTTGTTGGTTTGTTTGGCTTGTCGCGATTTTCAGATTTCTCTCTGCCTGTTCACTGGTTCTTCGCACCAGTCTTCTTTGTGTTGCATGGCGAACATGAGGTTATCTAGCTCTTTTCTCTGGCAAGGAGAATATATATGCCATGGAGATAGCAAAATTTTGTTGATCGCTCTAACTTGGAAAAGGAAAAGGAAGCACGAGCTCTTCCAGTGGTCTGCCTCAGAAATTTGAGCAAAAATACAGGCATGTTAGGCCCTAACCTTTAAATATCTTGTTGTCTTTCAAGTGATTTCATTAGAACAACTCTGTTCAAATGATTTAAGAAATTAGATGTTTATCTATGGATATCTTGTGTGATTTTTCTTGGTACTGTATCTCTTCTGGTTCGAAATTTCATTTATCTTCTGATGGGTGTTTATTAATTTCGAACTGTGGCATTATTTCCTTGTGTTTGCATTTTGGATTGATTATGCGAAACATGTGAAATGTATGATTGCTCGGCCTGTTCGGCGTGAGCCCATGAATCGTTCCTGTGATGGGTATAGACCATTGATTGTTATGTTGTCGATTTTTGGTCGTCGATTCTTGTTTTGGAAACAGTCGGAAGAAATATTAATGGAACTGTTTGATTGTTCAGTTTGTTGAACCTTTGAAAGCCCTGTTGTGGTTTTTAGTGACAGTGGCTAATGATACTTTTTGGGTGTCGCTCTGTCTTTTAAAATGGTTTGGGAACAGGTAACTATTGTGTTACAGTTTTCCTTTCGACTCGGTGGTAGTTGTTTTTCCTTGTTATTTGGGTAACGGGATCTAAACCGTTGACAGTGTACAGTATGGATATATGTATTTTATTCGGACGACTCTGTTGAGTCCATTGAATGATTCGTATTGTGGACCACTGTTGAACTTCGTTTGAATATCTATTTGGATACTGGTAATTTGATTTTGTACTCGAAGAGTAACGGGTAGCACGACCTCTGTTATTTTACCTTCGTGTTGCAAGAATTTGTGGTTTATACTCTTTGGATGAAATTCTACGTTTCTTTCCTGTGCCATCTTGTGCGAAAATGTTGGTAAGGGTACCGTTGGATTCTTTGTTTGAAATCAGTGATTAAAATTTCTTGCCTGAGTTTTAATATGTACACCATTTACTTGTCCAGAAGGAAACATTGGCAATCATTTGTCATTCCACTGTTGTTCGGGTTCAGTAGAATTGTGGAAGTTAACCTGTATCTTCTTTTGCCTCAGTTGAGAACTTGACTTGATATACTGTTGTTTGATATTGGGAAATTTTGCCTGAGTAATGGTTTGTATCAAGTAACGTGACTCTGTATAAGTAAATCGTGAGTGCTATTTGACCAACTCCGATTACGTACAGATGTATGTACAGGATGATATGTTCCTTTCTGATTTACTAATTGGATGAGGCAGTGTGTGTTACGGTATTAGTAAGGTAATCTCTGCATGGTCTTATGGAAGCATCAGTATTAGTGTAATAAAGCCTGTTGTTGACCAGGATATACTAGAGGTTCTTTTGATTTCGAACTTGGTTCGAAAAAGCCTTACTGTGTAAAAGGAACTAGTATTGGGCTTAAGGTTGATATATGGATTGTTGATGTGTTAGTTGCTGTACAGGAGTTTTGTTGTGTTTTATTTCTTGATTTAAAATAGTGATCCTTTTGTGGCTTGTCGACTTGTTCATATACATACTGGTTGAATGTTTTTCATATGTGAAGACGGTACAGTAATGAACTAATGTGAAAGGAAGTATGAATGATTTGGTTCTTCCTCTTCTTTTATTTAATATTTGTTGATATCTGTCTAACAGTGGGAATTGTTTTGTAACATATTGGTGGAATCCCGAATTGTTATGATAATTCCCTTTTTGGATGAATGAAACGATCTGTCCAATGTTGTGATTTTGGATTTAATGATTGTTTGTGTACATTCGTTCCTTGATTTTTAATATTTGATGAAATATTAGAAAGTGATCAAGACTATTTTGTAACAATGATAGAGTTACATATTTGTAATCATTTTGTATTACAAGGGCATAGTCTGAATATGTTTACTTATGTGGATATTTGATCTCATTTAAACAGGGTGTTTAATGAAAACAATTGATGGATTGCAATTGTTTTAAAAGTTAGTGCTTATCATGCTCAGTTCATCGAACTGACTCATGTTGACTATTTTGCAGATGGTTGCCGTAAGTGGTAAAAGCAATGCAGATCTGACAGGATGATCAGATTTATTAATGTGTTTCATAATGAATTACAGCTTGATTATATAAATGTACTGTATGTGGAAAGATGTTTCTTTTCCGTTAAGCATTGTATCAAGTATGCTGCTTGCATAAAATGTAATTGTATAATTTTGAAAGGAATGGAAATAAGTGTTTGATACTTATGTGTTGTATTCTCATTCTGATAGTTGACCTTCTTCGGTTTATGTAACGAAGGGGCATTGTTACCATTGTATAATTTGGATGCTTTTGTGATTGACAATGAAAGCTTACAAGAAATGTGGTTGAATTCATATGAGTGTTTAGCAGATCTTATTGTTCTAGCGAAAGCAATATTGGATTTAAATAATTGTCTTTCTAGAAGATAGGTTAAAAATGAGCCTAAGCAGAACGCTAAACAAGTTGAATTAAATTACTGATCCCTAGTCTTGATTATGACAGGACATCACTTAATAGGATTCTTAATCAATTATATCCTTATACTAATAAGTATGATATAAATTCAGTTATGAGAACTGATATAAATCAAATGGAGTTCAGATGGCAATCTCAAGTAAAGGTTATGAGATATTGTCCAATTCTGTTATTTTAGAATCAGGTGTATTCTAATGACTCCTTGACGAGAGTTTGACCTTAATACCTCTACCATGTAATGGGCTTTATAGAGGAGGGTCGTCTTAAGACGAAGAATCCAGGGATCGGGAAAGGCTAAACTTAGAAAAAGTCTTTAAAGTAATTTAAACTCAAGTGCGTAACGCATGTTGTTAAGTAGATCTTTTCGAGGCGGATTTAAAGGTTGACGACACAAGTCAACTGCAGGGTTGTACCTCCGAGAAGATTAGGATCTTCTCGAAGTTACAACAATGCAGGTGATTTTTGGCGACACCCTTTGCATTGATCGCTAAGATTTACACTTTGATCTCGCATGAGTTACTCAGGGTCCGATTAAGAACGTGGTCATGTTATAAGGCTGCCTAGGAGATTCGGGGTATCATGACACACTGGTTGAACTGCAAGGTTGAACCAGTATGTCACCATATCCCTAATCCTCGTGGGCATCCATATAACATTATCACCTTGTTAATCTACCTCCGAGTGATTCAGTTGTGAAAGGAAGGACTGACAGTAGTCAGTGTAGGACATTCTATATAACATAAGAATGGGGTGAAGGACGTATTCCAGATTGACGAGTATGCCGTTAAGGAATACGAGACATAAACAGTATGTTTCAAATCTTTGGCCAAAGTATCGCAAGCTGCTGATTGCGTTGTCCTAATTCACCTAGTCTAAGGGATGAGATGCCGATGAATAATAGTAACAATTATTCAGTTAGATTCCTTGGACAGAGCATTCTGAATCCCAGATTAGGGAAGAGAACCGCAAGAGTAATGTGTTAAATAAAAACACCAACTCTTATTACTCATGAATAGATCGGTAGATTACCGAGTCATGGAATGAATAGATCGGAGGTACTCCGAGTCATTACAGCTGCATATGGTTGTCTGTTATATGAATGGTTATTGATTTGTGAGTTCTAAATTATGTATTTAGAACCAGGATGCAATTATCTAAAAAAAAAAAAAAAATTCACTTGTTCTAAAGTATAAAATGAGGATGTTACAAATGATTCAACAAGAAAAGGACAACAAGATTTACCATTCACCTAGTTCTTTATATACGTCTTAAGTAAAGGAGTAGAGAGAGCAAAAAAGGCATATTCTCAAATATAGAATACAATGAATATTTAAGTCTTATATAGTATAATATATAATTAAAATACATTTTGATAAGTGTCATAAAAATTTATATACTTATCCAGGTAGATGATCTATATGTCTCAAAATTACCTAATCTTGAAATGATATTATCTTAACCATGTGAATGTGTTTGAGTAGTCAAGAAATGGATCCTGAAATCCACATTTTCTAAATGTGGTATGTTTATCAAATTAGTAATCTTGGTTCTTGGTACAATTTCAAAATGTGATTTCAACAATATCTTATTTTTGTTTCCTCCTTCCCTCAATATCATCATATATTTTTCCTATAATCCTATTGTGCAATTCAACTTTTGAATTTATAGTTGAAAGTTCTCATTTGTAGACTTGTAGGATTTAACACTAATAGTATATTTGTTTAACAAATAAGTATGATCTTCAACCATTATCTTCAATTCATAATTAATTTTTCAAATCACATCTCTCATACTCAAATTTATCCATGAAGTCGTGAATAACTTCAAAATGGTTATGATATGTGTTGGCTTCCATATACAAATCATTGATACACATAAATGATTCCTTCAAAAATTCTCTAAGGATGATCTATTGACCATGCCATAAAGAAGGAATGTTAAAAACATTTTCTTTAACATTCTTTAATCATCACATTTATCCCTTGAATTTTGTAGTCTTCTAGAACTCTCTTATTAGTAACCTTGTAAAATCATCTAAAAGTTTAAGTTTTTTTCTACCCCAAGATTAATCCTAACAAGGGAAAGTTTCATCTTCAATTAAATGTCAACCATATAGTTTGCATATCTAGTACTAGCATCAAGAGTGTCTAAATTTGAATTGAAACTATCTTTCATCTTTGTTGCATGTTTATTTTACATATAGTAGTCATCTTGATTAGTTTCTTCAATTCATGAAATTTATTACTAGTCTCTACATGAGTTTTAACATGTTTCATCCTAGTATTAGTAACACCTACCTTGATTTTATTGTAAATACTCCCGAATTTTCTTTTTTTTCCTTTTTTGAGTCATAAGATTGACATTATGTGACATTTTAAAAGAATCAAAGTATATTCATATTTTGATAAGTGGTTGTGTTGGATTTGAATCCCATGATACTCATGTTCTTCATTATTGATTATTTCTACCTCCTTGTGACTAGGTTGTGGTTACATATATTTGGTAAAACCAACTACTAGATCCAATACATCATCATCACATAATGGATTAATTCCTCCTATCTTACAATAAACTCATCTTTATACTTTAAACATGTGTCTTATAGTACTACATTTTTATTGAGTTTATTTCTATATTTTCTTGTAAGATGAGACACTAATTCCTTATAAGGTGAATCCTCCCCTTCATCCCATGTTAGCTATTATTAAGTTATTATATTAAAATAATATTAATGGTAGTTGATTTGTTAAGAACAACTCACACATAAAATAAAAATGGTTATGTAATTGGGGAGATTTACTTTAACAACTCTTCCTAATAGTGTTTGATGCTAAAACTGTGGGCATGACTCCTAATTATAAAGAAGTTGTGTGCATAAATTAATGTATACCATATTATTGAACGATAAAAGTAGTTTACAATTTTTTATTATTTTACAAATATCCAACCAAATTTATCATTTGATATCATAGAAAATTGAATTTTGAGAAAACTTCATGAGATTTAAGGTATTAATATGTCCTTATAAATTGTACTTCATCTCAAACAACATTCAAAAGCTCCTTATTGTCATCTGGTTTGAGGGGGATCACCTTCATCCACACATGGGGCAACCACATCTTATTTTTGTCAATGTAAACTACCAATACAAGCTATGCAACAAAAAGGGGCAAAATGTAGACACCAAAATTAGGTCACACTCCCTTTAGTCCCTCGACAAATAAACACCTTGAACACATCCACCTAACCATGGCCACCTTCACCTCACTATAATATTAATTTAACTATTACAATTAAATTAATTAATTATCCTCACTATATTTATTATTTAAATAGCCTAATTTAGATAATGTCCACATATCCTCCTCACCTAGACACCTCATCAAACCACCTCACCCTAAGACCTATTCTTAGTAAGTTGCCATAACTAACTAAGACTTACCTAAACCCTCAAAATCAATGCCTACATTCCCTCTAACCACATTCCTACATGCTTGAAGAAGCTTCGATCCCGATTCATGGATTAACGACACGAGATCCCAAAAATCAAGGGGATCTCGCCGGTTTAGTAAACCTAGGAAATTTCACCCTAACTGATGCGGTTACCCTTAACCACCACCGGTTAAGCCGAAACCACCATTAGTCACCTTTTAATCTCCAAAACAACCTTATTTTTGAGGTTTACAAAAGTTGGCAGATTCCTGAGAGATATCACATCTTTTGAGAACAAGCTTCAACGAGAACACGCATGCAAGGAAGGAGATCAAGCATTTTCTCTTACACAGGACATCCATTCATCTAGCAACCACCCAAAGCCTGATTTGATCCAATCAGGTAGGAAGGAGATCACATGCAGCCCCTGCAAGAGCTCCCTAATGTTTGGTGATCCTCTGCAGCATTCAACCTCTTATCAACACCTTCATTCCTCACTCACAGACGTCCAAAACCATATTCCAAGTAAGTAGAATAGTTTACTCCTTTGGTTCATTCATCTCATCATTGTATTTTCATCCTTTATTCTCCTAGCCACCCATTGACCTCCTTTAATACTCACCCCTCCACATCTCCATTAAAATCTTGTTGAATCCCATCCAAACGACTTAATACCTCATTCGACTAGCTTAGTATTTTGTGCAATCATAAGGAAAATCCAAAGGTCATTCTATGGCATTCCCAGTATTCCACATAACCAAAGCACCAATTCTCCCCAACCAGCATCGATCACCCTTAATTGGCATCGGTCTCTGTATTTACCAATACAACCTAGAATAATGACATACCCACCTATTCCCGCATCACCCATAATCACCTGTGACCCACCTAAGACCTCCGCACTGCGCAGACCCAAAACCGATTACTTGACCTTCGGATCTTATTTTAACCGAGCCTGTTAGATTAGATATTTCTTATCGTGTTTTAAATGAGATACCTAAATCATTTTAACTACAATAGGATTTACTTTATTACCAGCATTAAATTGTTTTAAACAATGGACGGATAGCCATCTAGAAAGTATCACACTTCTTGGATCTAGCACACGCTAGGTAGTTCACTGCACATATTGTTTAACTTTTATTTGGTGGTCTTGTGTTCTATTTCAGGTAGTTCCTCCTAGCCAAAAGGAATCTCTCATGATCAGCTATGGATTCATGAGTCATACGCACACAACAACCTATCAACCATCATTTCAAAAGTATTCCTCCTACACCCATTACCCTATCTGTTTCATCACTTTCAAAGAAATGTCTAAGAATCAGGTGAAACATTTTGCACACTGGTGGGACCCATTTGGGGTTCTTTTCATTTTTATTCATTCTTAGGAAAAGTTGTGTGTTTGTTTCCCTTTTGAAAAGCATACACATTAATTTTCTTCCTTGGCAACCTTATTTTTCTTTCTATTTTCTCTAAAAGAAACCTTTCTTTTAGTGTACTTAAAAAGAACCATTTCTTATTGTTTTCTACATTTTAGTGAAAGAGCATCCCTCTTCCTCTTCATATATTTGTGTCATCGAACTTCATATTTCAATTTGGGCTTAAAAATCATTACATTTCATTCTGATTTATCACATTAGCTCACATTAATTGAGGGCAACCTATACACTGGAAGTCATTCCCAGTTGATGGTTGACAAATGAATCATAGAAAGCACATCTCTCTCTCTCTCTCTGAGTCTTACCAAATTGCACAAATTCAAAACAAGTACATATTCTTAAACAACATATTTCTTGGGAACGCCTGTCAATGATCACACCGATTTGAGGATTGGTAGGTACTCCCCAACTCACTGTCCTATCGAGTCATACTTTAGAGCGAAGCCCGCCCTCGCCATAACATAATTGAAACCTCACCTTTTAGATCTCCTTCTTTGTAGGAAGCCATCCTCACAAAAAAACTCTATTCTGCAATTCATGAGTTAGTCCCTAAATAGCATAAGCTAAACAAACATAATAAAAAAGGTACTCTTAGGATCACATTTTTCTTAGTGTTTCTACTTGGCTTGCATTTTGAGGTGAGAGGTCACGTTCTTAATTTTTCTTGTTTCTCCTTGCATGCTCCTCATCATAGTTGGTGTATTTCAGCTTCATCTAAGTGTGCCTAGACCATATTCTCATCATTCTCAGAATTCTGGGTTTGATTCCACATCAAATTTTAACTTATAACCACTTTTCTTTCATCACTATTTCAATTTCACAATGACCGGTGTTGGTCCAGTGACCATCATCGGTTACCCTCTGACCGTCATCGGTTATACCTAACCAATCGGTTCTAGGTCCTTTTGGTTAACCTATCCAAAAGGACATTTATTCACCTTCTTCAACTATTTAGAGTCCCTGTCACTACTATTATTCCCATTGACCTTGTAAATCTCATCAGTATTCAACATACCTATCAAATTTTGCCTTACACCTTGTTTGTGACTCACTGTCCATTTCCCATAGTGACCCATAATGGTTACCCCTAACCGGCGTCGGTTTACCCTGACCGGCATTAGTTATCCTATGCCACTTTCCAGCTAACATTTGGTACCTAATCCACTTATTACCACTTGTTCTTCCTATTCCTGTTGTATTTCTGTGTCATTTACAAACAAGCAGCCCAACCTGATTAGTACTTGTTCACATGGTACTAACGCGTCGACAAGCTAGTGCCCTCGTATTCCACACCAGTTTTCAACCACTCCCACCTATCCCTTCACCACCTTCCATTTTATCACCTACCATGGATCTTATCCAACCTATCACTATCGCTACCGGAGATGAGGATTTCACACGACTCCCTCACCAAAACCCTACCGCCTTGCAATTTTACCTTTCCCACTCATCCACTCGAGATGCCTCGGGTCAGTTGATATATGGTATACCCATATCTATCCCCCCGACTCTCACTTACACTCTTGCATCAGCCCCATCTGGCTCCATGTTTCCTACATCTACCTTACCCCCAGTCATTTCGCAGCTAGGTCCTATACCCGCTCTGACTGTCGCATCTACTACATCCGTTGTACCCACCACATCTACCATACCTTCGACAACCACCCAAAGCATAACCTTATCCACCCCTATTATTTCACATATACCCATAGCTACATAACCACCTCCCATATCGGTGACCCCTACCCCTTTTCAAAACATGTTCCTTTCAATCCCACAATCGTTAGCCCCCATTGCCACTAGAGTTACCACAACCCTTCCACCTCCATAGACGTACTACTAGCAACCTCCTGTTTCATCTGTTATTCATTCTGGGTATGTACCCCCTATTTCATTACCTCCTTCTCAATCTACCTACATGGCACCACCATATACTAGAATGCCACCCTCGTCATATGCCCAACATCAACCCTCTTACACTACAAGAGGCACCCAACCATCGCAACCTACCAACGACCTAATCAAATTAATGATGGACAAGATACAAACATTGGAGGCATCGGTTTCTAGCTCCCACAACACTCTCACCTACGATGAGATTTGTAACAAGCCTATCCACCCATCCATTCCTATCCGTCCATACCCCGTACATTGGGAGATGCCTAAATTTAATGCTTTTAATAGCAAGGAAGACTCACAACATCATTTGCATGTCGTGACAAACATGGGTGTTACCTAATCACCCATGATGATGATTTTCTCTTAAGGACCTTTCCCATATCTCTGACTGGACTTGCGTTAAATTGGTATGGTGGGTTACCTAGACACTCTATATTTTCATTTAATCAGGTATCCCAAGCCTTCTTGGATCACTTCTCCATCAATATCATCAAGAATGTTACCGTGATGACCTATATTCCACGCGCGTCGGTATGATGACGAATCTATTGCAGATTTTATCACTCATTGGCATAGCCTTTGATCAATCAACTCACCTTCTAACTACCAAAAATAATAATCATTGAGCTCTTCATGCAAGCTTGTGTTAGACATATCTCACCGACCTTGCGGTGCAAACTTTATGAACATTCAATGAAGCATTCACCACGGCATGAAAGTTAGAGATTCAGGCCATCAAAGAGAATAAAATCCAATTACACAATAAGAATTCAGCATTCAAGTCGAATGATACCTCCTCTTCTTCCAAACTACAGAATAGTTATTCAAAGGCCAAGGGCACCGCTAACGCAATGGTACTCAAGGCCGGGCTAGCTCATCCATCAAATCAAGCTAGCCCCTCATCTAATCTCTCACCCGTTCAGACTTTTCAATTCAAATGAGAACATCGGAAATACATCTCGATTGGGGAACCTTATTCTTCTATCTTAGAAAAGGTCATCAAAGTTGGGGCCATCACCCTTCCACCTATAAAACCACACACTAGTTTTACCCTTCTCGCCTCACACCCGCATGGTATAAAGATCACATGACTTCTATAGCTATCATCAAGTAAAGGGTCATAGTGACGGCAATTTGTATCACTTTCAAAAACGTTGTCCAAGAAATTCTCGAGAAAGGTGAGCTAACCGTGGATAATCCTAATGCACCTGCCAATCAAAACCTCCATATATTTAAAAAACCCTTTCCCAATCATGCCCCTTCATCTAATCAAACCGGTGAGACCTCAACTCATGATAGTCATACCCGTGAGGTCCACACTATTTTTAGTGATGCACCTGTTGCATCCTAATTACCCCATATTCCTTCCATAGAGGAAATTCTAGCTTGAAATCCTCCTTCTGCATTAGAACCCACCTCACCTATTCCTCCACCCATAGAGGAACACCTTTCACCTCCTTCCTCACCTATGGAGGAGCCTCTTGCTAATATCAAGACCATTTCACCTTTGGCTTCTCCACCTAGAGAACTATCACCCATGGTACTTCTTCAGTCCATGGAGGATACTTGTTTATCTCCTCTACCCACAGAGGAGTACCTATCATCTCCTTCACCCATAGAGGAGCACCTACCATCTCCTCCACCCATAGAGGATAACCTGTCATCTCCTCCGCTTATTCAAGACCCAATAGAGATACCTTTGCCTCTAGGTGAACATTCTCCATCAGCTACCCAAGATCCTGCAGACCTACTTTCGGATCTCTTACCCACAAAAGTGAAGCCAAAATTCTCCATCTCTAAGACACATTTTACAGGAATTTCTGTTAGGTCCTCATCAACATCACCTACAGACGTGTCATTCTCACATTTGGCTAATCACCTAGATTATGTGGGCAGAGCCTTATTGTGGGGGCATCTTTTGCTTCCAGTCTCAACACATATGCAAATGTCACTTGTTGATACTTCCACTAACTACCAAAAAATATTTCAACCAATCAAACCAAGCACAACCACCTCTATCACAACTTCATCCACGACACCCTTACCCATAACCCAACATACATCTAAAACCAAACCCGCACCTATAGCATCTTCCTTAACTAAACCTATTACTACCTTAGGGGTCACCCCAACCACCAACCTTACTCATCCACCTATCAAACTAGATTTAGCTACATCCTCCAAATTCAATACCACACCTACTTCGACACCCAAACGGAAGAACCAAGCCCATAAAACTCATACCCCAACTACGCCTATAATACCTACATCACATGTACCCTTTCCATCTGTTTTAGGGCCTCAACCCCCAACATGGCCAAGAAACTTCCACCAATTAGTAAACTAAAAATGCAACAGCCCACTCCTTCCTCGAAAACCTCTAACATACCCAGGCGCCTGAAATGGCTTACAGCCACACCTATAGCATCTCTACCACCCATACCTCCAATACCCTTAGTAACTTCTTCACTACCCACTACACTTTAGTCTCTATCCCTCACACCCCTACATGACCCACATCATCTACCTTCACAACACCTCCGATATCGCCATGGGTAACTCACCATCTTCCCCCATCCGCTTTTCCCTCTAGATCTCATACACCCATATCACCTTTACCCAAGAAGGTGCAACAAAAACAAAAATTTGTAACCCTCCAATAAGGTAGTCAAAACTGTTAGGATAAAATATTATTATCCTAAATATTAATTATGCATAGTTCATTTATTTAATTAATTTTATTAATTAAATAATAATAGTTATTTTGTTATATGGTTAATCAACCATATTTGTTTTTTTACATACTGTTATATTGTTTTAAACAATATATTTGGTTTTTCTAATTCCTGCTTCCCGGATGTTATTGGAAGCTTATTCATTTTGGCATTTGGTTGCACCTGTGCAACTTATTCTCCTGTGTGTATTTGGCTGTGCAATATCTATAAATATTGCAGCCCATTCTCTGTAATTTTTTGGTTGATTGAGATTAATAAATTATACAGGCTTCCGTCCCTGTTTCTCAATCTACATTTGGTTTCAGAGCAGGTTGAAGGAGATTTGAGGATTGCAGAAGAGGTTGAGGAGCATTGGAGAAGCTTTTGCAAGCAGAGGAGAGCCAGAGTTGCCTCCTGCAACTTCCCAGCCCCATCCCTTGCAATACCACAATCAAATTCTTCAAAACCGCCATTAAATCTATGTAAAACCATGTATAGTCTTTGCAATTCAAGCACGAGGAGGATAGAATCCACCAAGGAAGAGATTGCAAGCTCAAAGGAGGGGAGAAAATTGATAGAAGTGTTATACACAGTCAAAACCACCTTCTTTCACGCAAAACCGCCTTCAAAAACCACTGGTCACTTTTCTCTTTGCTGGAAAATTCACTCA
Source organism: Taxus wallichiana var. yunnanensis (assembly GCA_018340775.1). Classification (NCBI taxonomy): domain Eukaryota; kingdom Viridiplantae; phylum Streptophyta; class Pinopsida; order Cupressales; family Taxaceae; genus Taxus; species Taxus wallichiana. The sequence goes on along the minus strand of CM031242.1, from coordinate 518,104,413 downwards.
AAACCGGATTTCCAAAACCGTGGTTTTATGAAGAGGTATGGTTTTACAGTTTGGAAGTGTTTAATTATAAATTTCTCTTTATATATACTTGTTTAGCTTAGCCGCCCAAGTGGCTAGCATAACTTTTGTAAGACACTTCCCATAAAGAGAGGTCAAGGGGTCAAATCCCCCTCCCTCACCCACTACCAAATTTGGCAAAATTTTTGGCGGAACTGCTAAATTTAGCAGATTTTTTGAATTTAGTTATAACTAACTAAATTTAGCGGAGAAATCCCTAATTTAGGGTAAAAAAAAATTTCTCCCATTCGGCCTGGTTTTTCATTTTGGACATTTTTTGCAAAAGGAGACCCATCTAAAAATTGCATTTTCAGCTATTTTCTTGCAATTTTTAGCATTTTGGGTCGTATTGGGCTCAGGAGGCCACCAGGACCCGCGAAACAGAAATTTTTGCCTGCCATTCAAATTGTCTAGTTTTTTGAATGTAAATTGTATACTGCTGCATATTGTACTAATTTGCAGGTTGTCATAGTCAACTGCAAACTTTGTAACTGCTCAAAAAGTGGCAGAATTGTAATCAAAAATAATAAAAAATTGGTTCTGTAACACTCACGAGATCCTAGATCTCATTCGCAGCGTTCGGTATATACGGTGCCTCTGGGAAGCACTTACGGGTAAAGCCGCATGTGACTACTACTGCACTTAACGCCTAATATAGCTGCAACAACGCGTCTCGGGCATCATCCCTATAAATCGACGGGAGTAATAAGGTCACAGTGCACACACTATGAACCATCCCATCCGTCATGAACGATTGTAAGACATAAATCCGGATCGAGAAACTATCTCGAGTATATAGCGGGAGTTACGCGCGTATATGAGGATATTTCTTTGAGCTGGTGTCAATAATCACACAGACCCCATCAGTATTGTCTTGGTACCACGTATTGAATTCTTTCACGTACGTTAACGCCTCTTTCATGTACCGCCGGGTATATAGAAAGGGCGAGCTTCTTCCACGTACTGACGGGTATATCGGAAGGGCGCGTATATAGAAAGGTTCGGTATATCAGACTGATGGTATATAGATTGGGAGACCTAATACCTGGAGTGATAAGAGCCAAACGCTGTCAGTGATCTCTGCAAAATGGGCACCAATGCCCCCAAATTTTTCTTCTGGATTCACAATTGCTCAGAGGAAGCAACTATGCTGCATGGAAGACAAAAATAAAGACACAACTTGAGTTTGAAGAAATCGGCGGTTGTGGATCGTGTACTCTAACGAGATCACCAATCGATGCAACACAACAACGACAGTTTGATAGAGCAGATCAGAAAGCAAAACTCATCATCTTGTTTGGAGTGTCCGACGATGTGCAAGCCCACATTCGAGATGCCATAACAGCAAAAGAAGCATGGGATAAGTTGAGCACAATATATGAGGCCAAGAACAAGAATGTCATACTCAATTTGCAGAGTCAGTTACATACATTGAAGTTCAAGCAGAATGAGAAAATTGAAGCTTTCTAAGAAGAGTTGCAGAGTTGAGGGCTTCACTTCTAGCCCTAGGAGAAGAGGTCAAAGATGAATCTCTCATTCCCATTGTTCTGAGAGCTCTCCCTTCTTCTTACCGCATTTTTGTCACAACTCTAAACTTGTCAGATACGACAATTAGTTTTGACAAGCTAGTAAACCTACTGCAACAAGAGGAAGCAATGCACAATAAGGATGATGAAGAGGAGCAGGCACTATCTTCACATCAAAAATGGAAAGGAAAAGGTAAAGGAAAACCTAAATCCTATCAGAAGTCCCCACATTAGAATCAGTATCATGGGGACAATCAACAGAAGAAGCGATGTCCAATTTGTAAAAGAGGACATGACTTACAAGATTGTTGGTATAACACTTATAAGAAAGGTTCATCAAGCAACTTTGGACCACAACAACAACAATCTTACAAGGGACATTCTCACAACTATCACGGGTAGAAAAAGGGGAACTGGAATAGAAGACCCCACTAGCAAGGTAATATTGCTGAGCAACAAGAACAGTCAGACAATGAAGACTTCTTGTTCACTACTCGATCAAGTGAACCATCCATGTCATCTAGTGATGTCTGGTATGTTGATTCGGGAGCCACTCGACACATGACCGCCACAAAGACTGGTTTATTTCAATGAAGGACATGCCATCGAAAAATCATGTTTCGTTGGGAGATGATTCTTCTTATACGATTCGAGGATTGGGAACATCTATCTATCCCTTGGTTCACACAAATGCAGACTATCAGATGTCCTATATGTCCCTGGGTTGACAAAGAATCTTCTTTCAGTAAGTCAACTCCTAGATCACAACCTAAAAATTGACTTTGATAGTCAATCCGGCAAGAAAATGTGTTTGATTCGAGATAAATCCAGAGGCTCGAAAATAATTGCAAAAGCCTCAAATGTGGGACGAATGTTTCAACTTGATTTCATTCACAAAAACGATCAAGCACTTGTGGCTAAAAACTCCACCTCAGCCCAGTTGTGGCATCGGAGATTTGGTCATGTAAGTTTCAAATATCTCGAAACACTTCGCCGGTGTAATATGGTACATGGGCTACCATCTCTTCAAAAGGATACAGACAAGTGTCCTCACTGCTTAGCAGGAAAACAACACAGAGTTTCATTCCAAAAGAGTACTTTTCGAGCTCATGGTAAACTTGACCTGGTTCATACCGATCTGTGCGGTCCGATGCAGCCAAGTCATTCAGGGTTCCAGTACTTCATGCTTTGTGTTGATGACTATTCACAAAAATGTGGATTTTTTGTCTTCGCAAGAAAAGTGAAGCCTTTGAAACATTCAAAAAGTTCAAAGTTGCAGTTGAGAAAGAAACTGGTCGTCACATCAGAATCTCCGCTCAAATCGAGGGGGGGAATTCACCAGTGATGAGTTCAGAGACTACCTATAAACTCACGGGATTCATCGACAAATGCCTCCTCCACACACACCGTAGCAAAATGGTGTTTTCGAGAGAAGAAATCGTACTATCATGGAAATGGTGCGATGCATGATCGATGATTCCGGACTTGCAAAGACATTTTGGGCAGAAGCAGTAAAAACAGCAGTGTATTTGTTAAACAGAGCACCCACAACTACTCTTGATGGAATTACACCACAAGAAGCATGGTCAAAAAGGAAACCATCCATTGCACACCTCAGAGTATTCGGGTGCAAAGCCAGCATGCACATACCCAAACAGAACAGAAAGAAATTGGACATGAAGTCACAAAATCTCATCTTCATTGGATACAGTGAAGAGACTCTTGGGTATAGATTGATGGATCCTAAGACCAGAAAAGTCTACACAAGTAGAGATGTTGAGTTTTTCGAGAAGAAGGAAGCAGAGACTCCTCCTTCGGACTCGCAAGATGTAGATTTTTCACCTGTTGTAAAATTTGAAGCTAATGTTCCCTTAGAATATGAAAGTGATGATGAGGATGATGGTATTAATCAGATAGAACCACAACCCATGAGAACAGTTCAACGTATGCCTAAATGGTGTACAAGTACATTACGAGATGCAAGATTGGATGCTCCACCGGATACGTCCACCCCTGGACCACGGACTCGCAGTAAAGCAAGAGAAGAAGTTAACTTTTCCTTGATGAGTAGAGTTATTGAATCAGACAAGCCCTCTACAGTCTAGGAAGCCCTACAGTCAAAATCTTGGAAAAATGCCATGGATTCTGAATATCAATCAGTGATGAAGAATAACACTTGGCAGCTTGTTGATCTTCCACCAGGGAAGAAACCCATTGGATGCAGATGGATATTCAAAACTAAGTACAAAGCAGATGGGACAGTGGACAAGTGCAAAGCAAGACTTGTAGCAAAGGGGTACGCACAGAAAGAAGGCATTGACTATGAGGAGACATTTTCTCCCACAGCTAAGATCAAAACGATTAGAATGATCTTTGCTCTAGCTGCACAGTTTGGTTGGAAAGTCCATCAGATGGACGTAAAAAGTGCCTTCCTGAATGGAGATTTACAAGAAGAAGTCTACATGACTCAACTTTGAGGATATGTTGTGCACAGTCAAGAAGAAAAGGTATGCAGACTCAGGGAAATCTCATATGGCCTCAAACAGAACCCCGGCATGGTACATCAAGATTGATGAGCATCTCGTTCAACATGGATTCGTCAAAATCCATACGATCCCAATCTCTACCTCAAAAATCAAGGGGGAGATGGTGATTGTTGTAGTTTATGTCGATGATCTAGTCATCACTTTGGCGATTCGGTGAAGATGATTGATGAAACGAAAAAGATCTTAAGCGATCATTCGACATGATGAGATCTCGGGCTTATGCACTCACTGTCTTGGACTAGAAGTATGGCGAAAAGAGAATCATATCTTTGTTTCTCGGATGAAATATACCAAGACAACGCTTGAGAAGTTTAGGATGATGGATTGCACACTAATTGCTACACCTATGGAGAACAGATTACAGTTATCTCGTTCAAGATCCATCTCCTAAGGTAAGTGCCACTCTCTATCGGCAGTGATTGGGAGTCTCATTTACCTGACCTACACTAGACCAGATATCAGCTTTGCAGTGAGCTATCTATCCAGGTTCATGCAGGAACCCAAAGTTTGTCATTGGAAAGCAGAAAAGCACATTTTGAGATATCTCAAAGGATCAGTAGATCTTGGTCTAGAATACAAGAAGAATGAAAACTTCTTCTTGACTAGATATTCGGATTCAGATCATGCAGGTAACATTGATGATAGAAAATCCACTTCTAGATTTGTATTCTTTATGGGATCTGGACCAATATCATGGGGAAGTAAGAAACAACACTTTGTTTCTCGCTCTTCCATAGAAGCCGAGTATCGTTCTGCAGGAGAAGCTGTCTGTGAAGCGATTTGGCTACGTCGCATACTGGAAGGACTTGGAATACCACAAGACAAACCGACTACCATGTATGTAGACAATGAAGGTGTTCTCAAACTTGTTCGCAATCCATTTTTTCACGAGAGAACAAAGCACATTGAGGTTCAGGTTCATTTCATATGTGAACATGTGTTGAAGCACAACATCCAGCTTCAATTTTGTCCAACGGCTGAACAACGAGTAGATATTTTCACAAAGTCACTTGCACGTGACAAGTTTGAGTTGTTCAGAGCATTTCTCTCCTCATCTCTTCAGACAATGCACAATTAAGGGGGGGAATGTTAGGATAAAATATTATTATCCTAAATATTAATTATGCATAGTTCATTTATTTAATTAATTTTATTAATTAAATAATAATAGTTATTTTGTTATATGGTTAATCAACCATATTTGTTTTTTTACATACTGTTATATTGTTTTAAACAATATATTTGTTTTTTATAATTCCTACTTCCCGGATGTTATTGGAAGCTTATTCATTTTGGCATTTGGTTGCACCTGTGCAACTTATTCTCTTGTGTGTATTTGGCTGTGCAATATCTATAAATATTGCAGCCCATTCTCTGTAATTTTTTGGTTGATTGAGATTAATAAATTATACAGGCTTCCGTCCCTGTTTCTCAATCTACAAAAACAACCATACACCTTCCCCCATTCATCTACCATACCCCTATCCAAACAAACACAACCAATACCCAAGACCACTCCAAAGACCCAAAACCATGGCTCGACCCACTCGCCTCCTGTAAGGACCATTCCTCAATAATCGGGACGCATCTACACCCAAACCCACTTTCACTTCCCATTGTGATCCATTAGAAGGGTCCTATGCCAAAATTTTAAGCAACCTCCTTGATACTTATGTCATCACATTACCACCACTTAGACCTTATGACCCCCTCAAACCTAAGCCAAAAGGGTTTGATGACACTAAAATTTGTGCCTACCATCATGTGCCAAGGCACGATGTGGATAATTACGGGGCTTTGAAAATCTGTCCTTATCCAAATTGTGTCCTTCAAGCCAACTTTGATAAAGGTGACAACCTTCTTGATGAGGACTCTACTTCACCAACGCCCATTCCCACAATCCTTCCCTCACTACCTACTCAACAGCCACAACCTCCACATGCACAGCTCTTAGAGCCACCTCCAAGATTTGAATTTAACATGGTTCACATCAAATAACTTGCCACACCATCACCTAAATTTCATTGTGCCTAGCTCACTTCACAAGGATTTTCTTCCCCGATAGGTTTTTTCCCGTCATGTCATTATACCACTCATCCTACACTTTCTCCATTTGCCAACTCCCCTCAAATCAACATGATCCACGTTGTTACCCGTGCTCAAAAGGACAAAGGAAAGGAAAAGGCAACTGACCCACCAACCAATCCTATACCCAACATACCATCTGCACCCACACCTAAAATCACTATCCACAGCCCCACATACCCTATTTCTAATGGGGTCACACATCGCACCATGCTCAAACAAATACACCAATCCCCCTCAAAATTTCCTTATATGACCTCATCCAAACCTCAAAATCCCATCGTTAAGCTCTCATGGAGGTTCTTCAATCTATTGAAGTTTTACCCAATGACCCTACACCTGTAGCCTCCATTATCACACCCCATCATGTAGCCTCTCTCACCAAATTTCCACCTTTATCCACACCGCACCCTACTCACCAAGTAGCCTCCCTTAGCTTCTCAGAGGAAGAGATCGCACCACACCAAATGGATGACCCAAACCCAACCCTCTTCATCTTTGTCCACATCGATGATATATGTGTACGATGTGTAATGATCGATGGGGTTCTAGCATTAATATCATTTCATCCCATGCATTCGCTCAAATGTGCATACCTGATAATTACATACATAAACATATTGTCATGTTGCATTCATTCAATGATGTTATCACCTCTACACTAGGCACCGTCATCCTCCACATTCACATGGGCCCCCACATTGTTCTAGAGTTATTCTACATCTTGGAGGGGGAATTTCAATATAACATGTTTCTTGGACCCTTGATTCATGTCATGGGTTACGTTCCTTCCAATTTGCATCATTGTGTAAATTTTGAACACGAAGGACACACCTATACTATTCCAGCTGATCCATCACCTTTTAAAACATGTAACATGCTCTACCGACCCAATGACGTGCTCATACCCATTAAAGCCTCTACAACCACTACCACTTCACCTACACCTCCGCTTACTAAGTACAAATCACTACCTCAACCGCACACGCTCCTCCATTCCTACCACTTTGCCACAACCTCCATGACCAACCCATCAGCCTCCCAATCTGCTAGCTCCACCTCCGCGTCGACAACTGACCGGTCATCTATTCCAGCTACCCATATACCAACCACTGATCCCTTGGAAGGCATTTTTCAATGCCTCACTCTAGGGAGTATCCCCATATAGTGTTAACACATTCCTTACTCCAAAAGAGTATGGAAATCTTCACCAACATCCTTGTTATTATCACGCATAGAGAATGCCTCCTTTATGGTCCTCCTCACCTTCGTACTTCAGTCTCACCTATGGGGACTTGATGCTACCACTTACACACCCGAACCACCATCACAAACCCACCCATTTTTTATTGACTTCCAGGTCTCTCACTAATCACCATTTCGCGCACACCTTTCTATACCGATGTGCGTGGAAGGGTTTTGGTTTTAGATTTTACGAGAAAGGCCATGATAATCTGTCATTTCATGTACCACTCACAAACATAACAACTGTGTGTGGTATCGGCTTTCTGAACCACCTACCAAACAGGCCCGCATTGAACTCATCAAGGACATCAACCCTTCTCCACCTTCTTCACCCACTCCACCTTCATCACCACCTTCACCGACGAAGTCGATGGATCCTAAATCTATCCCTCCTAACTTTTTTCATAAACACCATTTTGTTGGGGCCTTTGACTTATCAACGTGAGGGTGAGGCCCTTCCTCTCTTCCCTTCCTGTATCCTGAAATAATCGATGATGATACACCTTCTATTAATGTCATTCAATGTCAGGATGATGAATCTATACTCACCTACCTTGGTGTAGAAGACTCATATATTCATCGGTCATTACCCTTTGAGACACAAACCATGTTGAATGAATCGACTATCAAGATCAACATTCATACTCAGGATGACCCACACATTCTAAAAATAATTCAATCTTTAGATGTTGCTGAATAGGACATCATTACTTATTTTCTCAAAGATCATAACCACGCTTTCACTTAGTCTTACACAGACATGCCTAGTATTGACCCCACCATAGTGGTCCACAATATCATAACCATTCCTAATGCCAAACCCATCAAACAAAAGTTGAGGAAAATACACCCTCACATTTCCCTTCTCATCAAAGAATAACTTCAGCACCTTCTTTCTATTTCCTTCATATTACCCATTGATTATCCTCATTGGATTTCTAAGATTGTCCCTATCACCAAGGCGACAGGGGGACTTCACATTTACATGAACTTCCGTGACCTCAACCTTTCTGCCCAAAAGATGATTTCCCTCTACCCGCATTGACCAGCTCATTGACCTTACCGCTAGTCGTGAGATGCTATCACTCATGGATGGCTTCTTAGGTTATAACCAAATCTGCTTGCCCCATAGGATCAACACAAAACCACATTCATCACCCCTTGGGGGACCTTCTGCTACCGAGTCATGCCTTTTGGCCTTAAAAGCACTAGTGCCACATATCAGCGGGATATGACTTATATCTTCCATGATACCATGCATCATATATTGGAAGATTACATGGAGGACCTCCTCGCCAGATCTAAATGCCGCTCCAAGCACCTTTCCGTCCTCAAAACTATTTTTGACCATATCATTAAATATTGTGTTCACCTTAAACCAAAGAAGTGTGTCTTCGCGGTTCTTTCAAGAAATCTCTTGGGATTTATCATTTCCTTATGTGGTATAGAATTTGACATTGCTAAAGTCAAGGCCATTCTCGAAATGCCTCTCGCCCACTAACCTTAGATAACTTCGTATCCTGCAAGGTAAGTTACATTCTATTCACCATTTCATTTCACAATTATTTGATTGGTGTCAACCATTTCATCATCTTCTCAAGAAGGATGTCTCCTTTAAATGGGATGATGACTACCACAAAGATTTTGAGGCCTTAAAACAATACCTTCTCCAACCACCCGTACTTATCCCACCTAAAGACGATCAACCCTTCTACCTATACATCTCTGCTACCGATCACTCCTTGGGGCCATGCTCGCTCATCACAATGAACAACACAGGGAGCAGGTGGTTTATTACATAATCCGTACTCTTTTAGACTATGAAACCTGATACACACATCCCAAAAACTTTTCTTAGCCTTAGTTTTTGTTGCCACAAAACTCCACCATTACCTACTCAACCACAAAACCTATGTTGTGACCAACATCAACCCCTTACACTTCATGTATGCCAAACCTTATCAAAATCAGCATGCCGCATGATGGCTTATGCTTTTAGCTGACCTTGACCTCAAATTCATCCATCAAAATTCCATCAAGGGCCAAGATATCACCGACCAATTAGATGCACCTATTTCCAGGGATCAACCCTCTAATTTTGACTTTCCAAATGAGTCCATTGCTACCCTTTCCTTAGATGAATCCCCTTACCAAATGACACTCTTCTTTGATGGTTCCAAGTGTCAGCATGGAGGTGGGGCTAGTGTTATCCTCATTTTTCTTGATGGTGAACCCATGCCTTTGTCTTTCAAACTAGATTTTTATTGTACAAACAATATTGCCGAATACGAAGCACTTGTATTAGGTCTCCAAGCCGCCTACGCCCTAGATGTCAAATCAATCAACATCTTTGGTGATTCTCAATTGGTTATAAACCAAGTCAATGGTATATACCAATTTCATAATGAGATACTTCAAAAGTATAAACATCATGTAGACATACTTTTGACCACCTTTGACCGTTATGACCTTCAAACCATCCCCCATTCAACCAATAAATTTACAGATACCATGGCCTACTTGGCTTCTCAAATACCCACTTCACCCGCCGATTCTAAAATCATCACCGTAAAATGACTCCAATCACCCTCTTATTTACCTCACAAATTTTAATCCATCAAAACTCAAGTACCCCGACTCAAGTGACCTTTGGTATAAACAATACTCTGACTATCTTTCTCTCTCCATCTTACCTCCTGATCTCACCCCTAACGGACAACACCTTCCTTAAAAGTTCTCTCATTACGTCATCATGGGAGGCCTCCTCTATAAGCATAGCTTTGATGGTATTCTCTTACGATGCCTCGTAAGTTTTGAAATTCCTTATACCATTAAGGAGGTTCATGATTGCATATGTGGAGGTCACTTCAATGGCCTTATTATTGCTAAGTGTATTCTTCACCTAGGCTATTACTGTCCGACCCTTAACCATGATTGTTGCAACTATGTCAAATGTTGTGTAAAATGCCAACAACACAGCAACCTTCATCATACACCCAGTCACACCTTACAAGTTTCCCGTGACCTTTGGCCCTTCTCTCAATGGGGTTTGGATCTTGTCGAGAGAGATCAACCCCCATTCTTCCCAACGATATCAATGGATCATCAACGCTTTCAAATACTACACAAAGTGGGTTGAAGCCATGCCACTCATATCCACGAAAGCCGAGAAAATATGTGAGTTTATAAATCACCACATAATTTTTCGCTTTGGTGTTCCTCATCTCCTCATCACTAATAATGGAAAACAATTCAAAAATAAAACATTACAAAAACTTTTCTACGCCTTCAAAGATTCAACTAAGTTTCTCCTCACCTTATTACCCACAAATCAACAAATTAAGCCGAACCCACTATCAAAACCTTAAACAAAATTCTCATGAAAGTGGTTAACGATACTAGGAAGGATTGGCATACACACATTCCTTTTGCCTTGTGGGCATACCGCACTAGTATCCGTACTTCCACTATTGCCACACCATTTTCTCTGGTCTATGGTACAGAGGTTGTTTTGCCTCTCAAATTCCATATCCCCTCACTCCACATTTCTCTCCATGACATGCTCAATGATGATGAATTTTTTCAGGACCGTTTAGCACAACTTGAGTTATTAGATGAATTTCATCTTAATGCTCTTGATCACCTTCAAGTTTACCAAAAACGTATCAAATGTGTCCATGAACGAACCTTCCAAGTTGATGACCTCATCCTGAAAGAAAATCAACATGTAACTAAAGCGAAAAAAAGTAAACGGGAAAAATTTCTCCTAATTGGCTTGGACCATACATCGTGACTCATACATATGGATTAGGTGCTTATCGTTTATTTTCCTCAATGGTAAACTCCGAGCTTGAGCCCCTTAACACCTTGCATCTTCGACCGTTTTACTATTGGATTTTAGTCCTACATCACCTTTTTCCTCTTTCCATGCTCATCCCTTGAGTGTTATCCACTTCTTACACCTCACCAAGGATTAAACAAGGATCATGTGGGTACCCGTCACTTGTTATCTTCACTTGAATATGTGTACCACAATGCTTTGCACATAGCATGATTCTCATGGATACTTTTCGTCTACCTTTAGATGAGATCCCATGGTCATTTCACCCTACTTTCTAAACAAGAATCCTATTCTTCACCTTGGTCTTGTCCATGACTTCAAAGCCCTCACATGGGACCCAACTCCTTGAGTCAAACTTCTAATAAAAAGATGACTCCCTCAAAAGGACATCTTCCTCTCTGCAATCGCTGTTATAAATAGACTGCTCCCTCGAAGGACAGCTATGTAAAGCTCTTTCAAAAAAACAAGAGAAACTGAAGCTTCCCACATCAATCAGCTTCATGAATACCTCAAGGAGTTAATTTAATCATCCCATATAGACTTCCCACATCAATCAGTCTATCTCAAATACAAGTCAAAATAGAAGACTTTTAGTCATGGACTTGCCCATTGTGACCTCAGATCTCTTGCCCACAAAGCATGCTACCTCATATCATATAAAATTACCCACCTTTCACCCCTCTCACCATTTGCACCCCCATTTTCCTACTGCCTCAAGGGACCTCTTGGGAACCATGACATTTGGTGATCATGTGCCTATCACTCATCCTTAGAAAAATCAATCATGTAATGTATTTAGGGTCTTGCATTCATTGCCTCCTCCAAGGTATGATCTACTCGGTATGATCCTAACCAATCAGGTGGCTTTATTGCCCCCTCGTACCTTTTACCCATCTTTATTTACATTTTGATTACCTTATACAAGACTTGGTCCTCGACGCATACCTTTAGGGTAATCTTCTTCTTTTACCACAATCGACATCACCTATACCATTTTTCCTATAACCCAATCACACCTAATGACCTAAACCCATCATGCCTAAAAACCTACCAACTCATTTTCATACCTCCTCATATTCTTCCCTAGCTTATGGGATAACTACATCAGCTTGACGTCCCTTTTTCACTAGGACTATGTAGGCAAGCACTCCGAGGGCATGTGGCCCTTGGAGGTTAGCTCAGCCACTCTCTACCCTAACCAATTCATCTTTCATTTTCCTCAAATTACATTCTACCCTACTTAGTTTCCTCTTTATATCGCAGAATTGGAAATTAAACCAAACAAATAACAAGTTACTTAACATTTTTATCCTCATCACAACATACATTTATTACAACTTCCATTTCTCTATCATCATCATGCATATATTATAAAAACATCTTCAATATGACCCATATCATTATTCATTGCATAAATTAATGAATCACAACCCCAACCAATTTTTAAAAATCACATCTAGACCACAAACCTGACTCGATCCATGCCTAATACCTAACTCAATCCATGGCTAAACTAAACCTGATTTGATCCATGCCTAAACCAACCTGACTCCATCATGCCTAACTTGCCTAACTTCCATCCATATCACAACAAAAAATTAAAATTCTCATAAAACACCACCAAATCAAGCATCTCATGTATCTCATCATATAAATAAATATGTGTGTCTCAATACAATATACATGGATATCCCATCATATCTATCTCAAACAAAACATCGGCACGCAGGACAATACTCAATACAAAATGTCATTAGCACGCAGTTGGCCTCATATAAAATAAAATAATAAACCAATACAAAATCTCTTCAGCACGCGAGCTGTATATGCTCAAAATATACAAAAACTCTCGTACATCCTCTATCTTCAGCACACAAGATGATATATATCAAAAATGACTACAATACATCAAAATTAGGAGCCATATATCAAGCATCTCGGTGGACATCCTCCATATCTGTATCGCTTGTACCCTTTGCCTCCTCGGCCCCAGTCTAGTGACCTACTAACATCTCCCCACCCATCATGGGTGGTGGCTGGGTCCCTACTAACGCATCACTAGGAGCTAGTCTTCATGAGCTGGTGGCCTCTCCCTGATCCTGTCTTGGAGCTTGATGGCCCCCTGTGCTCTCTACACTGTGAGTGTGAGATCTCATCCTCTCACTCAAGGCATGTTATGCCCTGTACTTTCTATATGATAGAAAATCTATCTCGGCCGCCATCAACTGATCCTAGTAGTCTTTAGCCTCACCTAGGGCATCCTGTAACCTTTATATGCACATGATCTATGGTAGCCCCAAAGGCCTCAGCCCTGTGCACCTATCCTACGGGACCCTATCCCACCCCTTACTTGTGGAATCGGGACCCTATCCTGGTGCCTATGGTGGTGTCATTAGCCCGCCCCTTGTGCTCGTATCTCGAGCCTATAAGGCCCTAATTTGTGCCTATGTTGTGGCCAACTAGCCCTACAACATTGTCACCTATGCCTATAGGGCAGCCACCTGACCATCATCCCCATCTCCATCTCCATCCCCACCCTCGGCCATCTGGGCCTAAAGACTAGCCACTTGTACATGTAACTCCACTACCTCTACCTCTGAGCTAGCAAGTTGTGTCTACACCATACCCAACTGGGTAATTAGCATCACCACTTGCCCCTATAGGGTGTCCCTCTACATCATGATGGTGGCTAGATCCAGCTACCCTAACTTGGGTGATATCACTCGTAAATGAGCCACCCACCATTGTTTATATCTGTCGATGACCCCGGCATCATCAATCCACCAGTCCACTTCCTACTCCTCCTACCATTTGGGCACTGTCGGCTGTAGTAGAGGTAAGATCCTCTCCACGTCATCTCTCCTGTACTGCGGGAAGGGAAAAGGTATGTCCTGTAATAGCCCAAAGTGTTGCCTCACTCTGTCAATCGGGATCATGTTGTGCTCCCGACACATTTACCACAGATCCATCTCGCAGCTGCAGCTCAGCTAGCTCCTCATGCATATGCCTATAATATGGGAATCCCACATAGGGCCTCCAAATGATGTCCACCCCAGACAACCCCTCTAATAGTCACCGAAAATAGGCCAAATCATGTGTGGACCTATCTGATCATCGCTCTCTAATAACATGCACCCATCACCTATACCCCATTTGTACATATCCTGGCAGAAGGTATCAGCCCGGGGCATGCCCACTGGATGCACATAGATAATGTGCTCATATGCCCAGCAATGAAGTAAAAAGGTACAGCACAGGTTGAACCTTTACAACCACCCATATGCCCACAACTCCATGTATAGCTACACCAGGAATGCAAGCACCTGTAAAGCGGGTCCAGTCTATCATCATGTCATGTAATACCCCATCAACGATCGGGAAACTACCCACCTTTGCATCTCGGCATTGTAAAGCAACACACTGCCTCCATCAATATAACTACTAGCCTTGTCTCCTCCGGTCGAGCTAGGTACATCTCTCCATAGCGAATGCTGGCACTATGAAATTTCAGCTCATCCATCCCCTCTCCAAACACCATCAGCATCAACTCCTCTGAGGCCTTGGAGGAGATCGAATAGACCTGTGTACCCAATATGGGTAGCCGCAGAATCCTGAACAAGTCCTCCAGGGTGACTGTCATCTCACCCGTTGGTAGGTGGAATGTGTTGGTCACGGAATCCCATCTATCATTGAGAGTGACCATCAGACTCAGCTTCTAAACTACATTCCCATAGCGTTGAACCCCATTCAGGCCCACCACCTCCACATGTCATGCTCCTCGGGGTTTCCACACCATGAATTGTCACGATCGGGGGCATAACCATATCCCGCATGTGTAGCTGATCTCTCCCCCGCATCCAATACAAACAAACACATTAATCTACATTTATCACACTCATACTCACCTACTATCCTTTTCCTACACCCTATTTTACCCCTACCCATCCCAACCACCCAACTTGTGGCACTTTTGACCCCTTGCTCCCCAAAACCCGACTAGTGCTAGTTCTCTCTAACCAACCCCGGTCACCCCTAAACTGGCATCGGTCACCTATTTTGTGACTGATACCGGTTTAACCCAACTAACACCGGCTGAACCCAACCGATGCCGGTCACACGCATGCAGTGAAAACCCACGACCCCCAAACCCTCCCTTCTCAAAAATTACCTCTTCTGACACTTCTACCCACCCAATCTTACTTACAACTCCCCTACACCTCATCCACTCCCCTATTCTCCCACTTATCTCTCTCACCCCTCCTATTTTACCCAATTTTATTTTCCCCCACCCAAAATAAAAAAACAAAAACCCAATTTGAAAAATCACCTAATCTATCTAACAAAATACAACAAGAGTTGGACACTTACCTCATCATGTTGTCGTCATCATGGTGGCACATTTGGTTTGTTGCACCAGTGGCCCGCCCGATCCCTCTCTGGCCTCTACCATCACCAAATCGCTACCCACGACTCCAACCAATCAAATCACCCACACCAATCCCATGGACTGCCTCTCACCAACCAATCACCCACCATTCGGCTCGCCAACTCAACTCTCCATTCCATTCGGATGCTTTTCACCTTTTTCTCTCTCTCGTCATTTTCCCAATTCATAAGAAGACAAATGAATAACAAAAACATGAATTTTTTTATAACAAACCCACCCTAACCGATGTCGGTTTTACCTTCACCAAGGCATCGATCACATGCCCTACCTTACCATGGTCGGTTACACTCTACCGGCGTTGGTTACCCTTACTGACATCGGTCACCCTCTCTTGCACATTGCCCTAAATTTTACCCTATTACCCTGCCCATCACTCCTTTTTTCCACACCTACCCTTTACCCTGATCATTTACCCCACCCCACCTTTACCCAAAACCATTTACCTCACCCTCCTGACCTCATTATTTACTACCTAATCTCATCCTCCTTTGGGGACTCGTTATTTTACCCATACCTCAGCCCTACCCGTGTCGTGACCTAGATACTTGGACTTGGAACATCGCTAGTGACCTTTGACCCCATGTGTTTACTATACCTTGTGACACTGTTACCTGTGTTGATTGACCTAATGACCTTACCTTGCCTCTTGTCATGACCGTTTATCCTAACCCTACCTTTGGTGTATCGGAACACACCTAAACATTCCTACACCTGACCTATGTCATGTTTCCTAACCATATCCTATACCTTGGATACTGGAATCACTTCAACCTTGTTTGGATAAACCTATCGACCTTAGACAATGTAGAGTTTGTCTGCTCTTCAACTTGGTAGTGTGCTATAGTTTATACGTGTGTGTGCATTTGACTATTACTACCTTTGACCCTGACCCATTATCTAGATTACCCGAGTAGACCTTACTCCTTTTCCCCTTGTTACCCACCTTCCTTTTCATCACATTTACCTTTTATCAAACCACTCACCGATTCTGCCTTCTGCCTCATCAGTTCTTAGTTTGAGGGGGATCACCTTCATCCACACATGGGGCAACCACATCTTATTTTTGTCAACGTCGCTTACCAATACAAGCTACGCAACAAAAAGGGGAAAATGTAGACACCAAAATTAGGTCACACTCCCCTTTGGTCCCTCGACAAATAAACACCTTGAACACATCCACCTAGCCATGGCCCCCTTCACCTCACTATAATATTAATTTAATTACTATAATTAAATTAATTCATTAACCTCACTATATTTATTATTTAAATAGCCTAATTTAGATAATGCCCACATATCCCCTCACCTAGACACCTCATCAAGCCACCTCACCTTAAGACCTATTCTTAGTAAGTTGTCATAACTAACTAAGACTTACCCAAAGCCTAAAAATCAATGCCTACATTCCCTCTAACCACATTCCTGCATGCTTAAAGGAAGCTTCCAGTCTGATCCATGGATTAACAACACAAGATCCTAGAAAATCAAGGGGATCTACCCAATTTAGTAAACCTAGGAAATCCCGTCCTAACCAACGCCGGTTACCCTTAACCACTGCCAGTTAAGCTGGAACCACCATCGGTCACCTTTTAATCCCCAAAATAACTTTATTTTTGAGGTTGGAAAAATTTGGCAGATTCTCGAGAGATATCACATCTTTTGAGAACAAGATTCAATGAGAACACGCATGTAAGGAAGGAGATCAAGAATTTTCTCTTGCACAGACATCTAGCAACCACCCATCACATATTTGATCTAATCGGGTAGGAAGGAGAGCACATGCAGCCCCTTGAAGAGTTCCCCAACATTTGGTGATCCTCTGCAGCATTCAACCTCTTATCAACACCTTCATTCCTCACTCACGACACGCTAAAACTAGATTCCAAGTAAGTAGAATAGTTTACTCCTGTGGTTCATTCATCTCATCATTGTATTTTCATCCTTTGTTCTCCCACCACCCATTGACCTCCTTTAATACTCACCCCTCCACATTCCCATTAAAATCTCACCGAATCCCATCCAAACGACTTAATACCTCACTCCGACCAGCCTATTCTTTTACACAATCATAAGGGAGATCCAAAGCTCAATTTGTGACATTCCCAGTATTCCACAATGAATCGCACCAATTCTCCCCAACCAGCGTCAATCACCCTTAACCGGCATCGGTCTTTGTATTTACCAATACAGCCCATAACAGTGACCTACCCACCTATTCCCACATCACCCTTAATCACCTATGACCCACTTAAGACTTATGTTAGACTTGTAGAGACTCGAACTAGTTACTTGACCTTCAGATCTTATTTTAATCTAGCATGTTAGATTAGATCTTTCTTATTGTGTTTTAAATGAGATACCTAAATCATTTTAACTACAATAGGATTTACTTTATTACCAGCATTAAATTGTTTTAAACAGTGGATTGACAACTGTCTAGGAAGTATCACACTTCCCGGATCTAGCACACGCTAGGCAGTTCACTACACATATTGTTTAACTTTTATTTGGTGGTCTTGTGTTCCATTTCAGGTAGTTCCTCCCAGCCAAAAGGAAGCTCTCACGATCAGTTGTGGATTCAAAAGTCATACATGCACAACAACCTATCAACCATCATTTCAATAGGTATTCCTCCTACACCCGTTACCCTATCTATTTCGTCACTTTCAAAGAAACATCTAAGAATCAAGTGAGACAGAATACATGGTTTTTATTCATCGTCTTTATGATTTTCAATGGTCTTCCTAGTTTTGCATCTAAAATCCATCACCATGTTTCCTTACATTAAAATTTTTTGAATTCATGCATGGAATTTTTATTTGTGGGGAATATTCAACAACTAACACTCCTATAAACACATATTCCATTCTCATATCAACATTTTTGGATTTGATGTGTAATTTTTCAAATCACACGAAATTTGTTCATTATTTTATCAACCACATGTGATACTATTACCGAGAGTGTATTCCTCCATATTCTTAACTTCAAATTTTGTATAGAGGCTATTCTCCCCACATAATGCACTAACATAAATAAAACAACCCATAAAAATACCATAGAGACATGCATTCCTATGCATGGGTGAGACCCGCACATCGGCGAGTCACATCATAAAAGTTTCTTTTTTTTTTTTGAATATACCCAATTGAAATTAGATGGTTGCATATGGCAAGAAGTAGGAAAATTTGTAGGAACCTATATTTATAAAGAGTATGTCATGGGTTTGAATCCTCGCAAGCATTTGTACACACTATTGAAAAACGTAGTGTTTTTTTCAACCAAACCAAAATTGTAAAATAAAAACTAACCAATGTTGAACCACACGCCACATGGTAGCTGATGGGCATGATGTTTGCGATGATGTAGTTTATGGTCAATTTTATGTATATGGTGCAATCTGTGGGGATAATATCCCTCTCCCAAATTTTTTGGTTTATAATAATTAGTGTGTGTTTAAAGAGCAACTTGTCATATTCTCTTTATTATTAGTCAAAAGAGTATTTAATGTTATAAGTGGTCATTTAGAATCCTCGTAAATAATATTAAAAGATTTTATTTTGATCCACGTAGGTGTTATTCCTTTAATTTAGAATATTTGTGTCATTCTCTCATAAGTTATAAATTAAGTTATGAATCACTTTAGAGTCGTCCTTGTTTAGTGTCCTATATGTTTATAATTATGATAGAAAGTAAATAAATATTACTTTTTTAAATCATCATCTAGTCATTTTATGTCATTAGTGGTATTAAAAATTAATTAAATATTAATTTTAAATCATTTTGTTCAATCAATAGCATCAAAAATTTTAAAATGTCTTACGGATACATTTTTGGGAGAATCGATGTCCTAAAAATATGTGTGTTTCACATTGAGAGGAGGAGATTAAAAAATATAAAAATACAATGTGAAACCAATGAGCATTAATTCTTCATCGACTAAGTAATCAACACATCAAATGGAGTTTGAAGGCATCGAAGGAATGAGGCTAATAATCACCTCTTATCACCCACTAATGACAAGGTCACATTCTATTTTGGTGGCATATCTCTTTTAATTATTTATGGTGTGTGCCAAAAATAAACATTACAATGATTCCCCTACTAAAATTGAAAAGAGTAAAGTGTGCAAATCATAGATATTGTAAATAGTTGTATATAGGAGAACATCTAACTACAGAGATTTTCTTATTGTTGTACTTCTTCATCGATCGATCGATGGGAAGCTCACTAGAAGTGATAGTGGGAATTGTAATGTTCTCATACGTAGGTGAATCATTGGGAGTATGATCAATGGTGAAAGATAATCACTATAAGTGAAAGTGAAAAAATTGATTTTTCATATGTAGTTTATCATGTGTAGCAAATATCCAAAGCAACATATGCAGACCTAAAAGTATGTGTTGGCATATGATTCTATTTTCAGTTCTTGTGATGTGTTGTTTCCCCATGTTTACAGTAAGGGGGGAATGTTAGATATTATTTAGTGCTTACATTAAATAAATAGTAATAGTGCTTGAGTTGTTAATAATAACTCACGCATAAAATAAAAATGGTTATGTAATTTTGGAGAGTTATTTTAACAACTCTTCGTAATAGTGTCTGATGCTAAAATTATGGGCATGACTCCTAATTACAAGGAATTTATGTATGTGTGTGTATATTTGTATACCATATTATCGAATGATACAAATATTTTATGGTTGTTTCATTATTTTACAATCTTTGACCAAATTTATCATCCTCCACATTAAAAACCATAATTTTACTCTCTTCTATTATTTCTTTTTTATTCTTTTTCCAAATGTTCAATGATCAACATTCCAAATATTTTAAACAGAACAAGGAAGTTGTGCATTTTCTTTATCCAGTGTATTATTCTCAAGCAAATAATTTAAAATCATTACATACATTGAATAAGTAAATATATCAAACCCCTTGTGATGAATTTTCTCCAATTGCTTAGTAAATCTATTGCATACATATATAGCTCAATTATATTGTTTCCTTTAATAATTTCATTGCCTACACCACCATCCACATTGTAATTTTAATATTTATTTCTGTGAGAAATGATCTAGAGAATAAAAACTAACAAAAATTTTACAAATGGATTTTTTAAACACTCAATATTAATTCCATTATCTGTATTGACCTCACTAGTAACACCAATATAAGAAACATAAATGAATTTATCCTTTATTTTTGAATACATGATTCCCTTTACAACCTATATACACCTTCATAAGGTACACCAAATACCCAGATTAAACAATTTTGGGGAGAGTTCCAATGTCATTACTTCAGATTTAATAGAGGCATTATCTATTTAATTTTCAATTATCGCCTATATTTTCTCATTATCTAAAACACGTACTAGAATTATTACCAATTGGGAAACACCAACCTTAGACATAACAAGATGTAAAGAATCATTTCTCAAATCTAGGATATTTGGAAAAACATATTGAAGTATGTAATATTCATGTCATATACATTTTATTTCTGCCTTATTCAATTGATGAGATTCACAAGTGACGATCCTTTGTATTCCCACCGACTCTAGTTTCTCAATATCTACCTCTACTAATTTATTGGAAATCATTTCTTCCTAACCATCATCTTCAAAATATTCAATATCTACCTCTATTTTCTTGTTAATAGTGTTTTTAAGGCTTGATGAAAGGCATTTCTCTACCTCAAACTAGCCAATAGCTCATTAATGGCCATTTTTTATGACTTGTTTCTTACTTTGTTAGAAGAAGAGAAAATTTTCATAAATGCCTTGGGTTGTCTAGACAATATATGATTGGCTTCTAGTTCCTCTATTCAGTGGGAAAAACTTCATGTTATAGGAAGTCCCTAACACCTAAACCTTTGTGGCTAGAAGGATGTCAATGGATGTGAATTCAACTAGGTGTGTATTTCAAATTCCTTAACATCCTTTTTCCTTTTAATGTTACTTCTCTGATGCTTTGGTCATAAATGGTCTAGAGAGTGGAGAAAAAATACCTTCTAAATCGCCAAGGTCTTAACTCTAGTAGAAAAGTTCTAAATTTTCCCTAAAGTACTTATTGATACTCATGTGTACTCTTATTCTTCCTTAGATCCTTTGAAAGAAACTTATGCCAAATTGGAGAAACTACTTATATATTTTTTGTGGGGTCACTTTGAAGGTCATAAAGGTTTTCACATGTTGGCCAGGATATTTGTTGTCATCCTAAAGAAGTATGGGTCATTGGTCTCCTAGAAATTAAAATTTAAGGTAACTCCTTTGTGTTAAATGTATAATCTTATGTGGGGAAGGAGTTTAAGTGTGGAAAATTCTTCTCATAAACTTATCTCCCAAGGCACTTCTAAGACTTTATGGAAATCTTGGGAACTTCTTCCACACTAAATCTATATGGAAATCTTGGGAACTTCTTATACCCAATCTCATTTGGTTTAAGGATGGATTTAGATATGAGATTTAATTTAATGTCCATTATTTATGGTGGTATCTCATTTTGAAACTTCACAATGTTCCTTTTGCCATGATTCATCGCATCAAAAGATTAAGGCTTTTCAAAAAGGGAATTAAAGTGATTGGGGGTCTGTTTTGAAAAAATTTTGATCTTGATTGCCTTGGGAGACTATAAAAAAATTCAACTCAAAGAGGATGATGTTAATTAATTTCTCAAATCACCAATTCCTTACCCGATGAGTGTTTTCATAGGAATGGTATCACTTATCGTGTTCCTTGGAGGAAAGGATTGAACTGGCCAACAACTACTCCCTTTTTTGGTACAAACCCCATATTGGGTACTCCTTTCTTTCCCTGTAGTAAATTATTTGTAAAACCCTCAACATATATTGGAATTTTCAATACTGAGATGCATTTTGGTCTCAACACTTTGCCAACTTATGTAAATCCTATATTAAGGCTCAAAAGCTCATTTTGTATGGTGTATGTTGTATCAAGGGCTCCCAATTGGAGACATACTTAAACACTTAGGGGTTTCCAATATCATTTTATTGGCATGTCACCATCCTAAGGCTGTTAAATACCTCTTTTGGTTTTTCCCCATGCGTAGGCTACCAAGAAATGGATTCACACCCATTTTCAGCCTTTTTCTCTAGACTTATTCATTCAAAATGGATCTACCAGGGGAATCATCCAACCTTCCTATAAAATACAAAAATATTGGCAAATATTTAGAGGGGATATTTTGTTTTGATTATATAAAGATAAAAACTATGTTATTTTTAATAGTTCTATTATGGATAGATGTTTTTGTGACTAATAACTATTTGGTCATCTCTAATGTTGTACTTCAGATCCAAAGCTAGGCTAAAATAGTCTTCCTAGAGGTGGAACACCTCCAATATTTTTTTATCATTAGAGGAGTGCCCCATATGTTATTATTCAAGTTCCTCTTAATCCATCACGACACTACTTCCTACCTTAATATTGTGGCTAAGGTGTTTATAGACACTACTCCATAAGTTGGTGAAGCTTTTCTCAACACCACCACCACTCCCTAAGATCTCACCACTCTTCCCCTACCCATAACAAAGGGAGTGTTTGGCTGCACTAAAGTCGGTGGTGTCTCTTATTAGGACATCCCTCAATAAAATAATTTCTTGAGGTTGTCCCTTTCAATTTATGTTCACTTCTAATAGTAGTAGAATGATGAAGAATAATAGTAGAATCGTAGCGGGATGGGTGGGATCCCATCTCAAACATGGCTCATCCCTTTAACACCAAAGTGGTTGGGGTGATAAACATAATAGCCCTCCACCCCCTTCGGTTTCCATGTTTGCAATGGTGTCCTATTTTGTGATTTTTTATCTCTCTTTTTTATTCCTAATTGCACTTTTATTGTATTCATTGTTATGATGATGTCATGATAAGGTAGTTTTCCTCTTTCTCGAGGCTTGTCTGGTTTTCACCCATTTTTTGTTCGATTAGCATTGTACTATTAGTGTTTATTAATAAAAATGTTATTTTCAATCAAAAATATAACCTCTATCAAAAACCATGTTTCATTTCGTGGCATTTCCCTAATTAAGTGGTTCAAATGACTATGTGTGGCTACAGGATATTTAACAATGTGACAACTACATTGTAAGTTCAAATTTTAGTGGTCTACTAAGAGCTTTAAAATTTTGATTTTGCTATAGTGGATTCTTTATTTAATTATTCATTCTCACAATAGGATTTATCGATGGATACCTTTGACAAAGTGACAGGAAATTTTAGTCATAGTACAAATATTTAACTAAACTTTTATGATGAATAAAGATAAATTTTCTCTTATGAACCTAATAAATGTAAATAACCTTCCAGCCTTAATTTCACCCACTCACTAGTGTATAGAATAAATTATAGATTATTAACCTACTAGAGAATAGATAAAATTATATTTTTTTCACCTATTAATGAAAAGATGAAATATGTAGGCCATATATGCATTTATAGAAATATATTTTCCACCTTAAAATAAAAATTTATATTCTTCATCTAGAAAATATCTTTTTAGTCATTAGGTGGCAAATATATTTATATTTAGCAATGCTTATATATTTTTGATCTATTGTATGACTATTTAATTAAATTATATTCACCAAATATTGAATAAAAAGGTATACAAGTACATTATTCGATGTAAACGAATGCTTACCATCGGGTAAACTTCATGTCACCAATGAATAAAATTGGAGTTGGGAAAATAAAAAGAGGGCTAATTTTTGGAAAAACAAAGGATAATAATAAGTAGGTGGAGGAAAGCACCCCAATTATGCATCCAATGCTAATGAATATAATAGGATCTGGAAAATAAAAAATAGGGCTACTCCTAAAAAAGATGGTAGGACACTAATTCAAAGTTCAAAAAAGCTCAAGAATTTTCAATTAGTGTTTATTTATATAATTTTTCATGATGGTTGTGGATGCCAATAAAAATGAGTTACACCAATTTGTAGAAAAATCCATCCCCATTAGAAAGGTAGAATTTATAGATGGTATGACAGTTTGTGAACGGATTCATCATTACAATGTTTGCATGGAGAATTGTTGAAGTTGTAAAATTATCTAATGGAAAGGAAAATCTATGCATAAATTTTAAGATGACAAGAGAAATAAATTCACTCAAGTAATTTATGAGGTGTTTTAGGAGGAAGTAGAGGAAATAACATTGTCTAAAGGATGATATAGTGAAAACTACCCTCTCCATGGCATGAGACTATTGATATGGTAAGAAGATATGTTTTAAAAACAAACATCTTAATGTATTTTATTGAAATATTCTCGGTGACTTGGTACGACTAAAAACTATAAAAATTAAAGTATGCAAGTTATTTTTCCCGAACATAAAAAGAATTGTGAAGGAATAAAAAATGGAAACTATGAGGAGATTATACACCCTTTTTCATGAAAAATTTTAATGATCATGAAAAAAGAAAAATGAGGAAGTTTATCGAGAAAATATTGAAGTAGAAGTAGATAACACATTGAGTATTCTTAGGGTAAATAAGAGTTGGAAGAGGAAAACTTGTCCCTTAAGAATGCATAGAAGAAAAAACATTATGATATTTTTTATTAGAGGTAGCAAAGGGTTGAGGGGACCCTACCTCGAACATCAAACACTCTCCATGAGAGCAAAAAACAATATTACAATAACATCAAAAAACCATAATATAATTGTTCATAGTAATCAAATCTCTCCGGAGCCCATAAAGCAAAACTAATAGCAACAAAAAACATAGATAAACTAACAACGATTGATGAAAGTAACAACCAGTAACAGAGACAGTGAAAAAACAAAACAACCCATCCCAGGTCACTTGTAGGCTTTTTCAAGGCCCTCAAACACCTAAGTCCATTCTTTCACCAAAGCTTCAATATTAACCACCAAGGATCCCAGGTTGAAACCATCCAAGGTAGCCTTTCTCTTCCTGCCTTGACTATCCACGGCATAATAGGTATTGGCGAGTTGCCCCAGAGTTTGAAGGTGTTGCAGGGTCGATTTCACCATCACAATGCTCCATTCCATATAACTATGGAGAATTTCCTTAACCTGATCCATCTCTTTGGTTATGGCACCAAAGTTGGCCTTTAAAACCTCAATCTCTCTACCCTACCTAAAGCTAACCACTACCTCCACCTACTCTTTCATCTTATGTCAGTCATTGAATAAAAACTAGACCAAGCTCTTAGTGAGCCGCATATCACCCTTGAGTTCCTCTATATCTGCTACCATCCTTGCCAAGTGGTTTTCCCCTTTGATTAGACCAACGTGACCCATTTCCTCAAAGTGTTGTTCCAGTTGAGCATTAATAGGGGTCGAGACATCCTGTTTGTTGGACTCACCCTTGGTGTTTGATGGGGAGCAAGGGGTCTGCTTTGATTTCAGGTCCTTAAGATTTTGGGCTACAACCACCTCCACCTCATCCTGGTCATCATCTAAGTCCCCATCCTGGGAGTCAGAATCGTCACTCGATTCCTTCTCCTCCGAGTCCAAACCAGTGTCATCCTGCATAAGCTTCTAGAGCCAACTTAAGGGAGCTAGTTTTATCAATGTCCAGTCTGCCCTTTTGACCAGGGAAAGGATAAAGCCTTGATGGAGAGGGACATAAATTCTTCTTTTTTTGAACTGTGAAATAGAGGCACACAAGGAACGATATAGGAAGTAGGGGAAACTAAAATCCTGGCCACACCTAAAATGATTTAGCATAGGGAGGTGGTAGGCATAAATACACTTGTGACGGCCCTTGAGGGTTAAAAATTGAATGAGAGAGACAGCGTAACTTAAAAAATGGGAGGTGAGATTATCATTACCTTTGAGAAAAAGATCCAATTCTTTAGATCCCATCACTTTTGCCACCAAATCCATAGTAATCTCCATCTTGATCCCCTTCATTTCCACCATAGCACCTTTTTGGTCACTTTCTAGGTGCTGGAAAAATCCTTGCTAATATTTTCATAATTCCCTTCGAAGATTTTCAGAAAGGGGGTAAAGCCCTTGCTATCAAACAGAGCCATAGCTTTAGGTGTGACCCCTTCAAGATTAGTAGGTTCAGTTCTGACAAGATCACCCCCCATTTGGCTGATCAACAAAACCTCTTCATGAACAGACCCAAAATCTAGAACGCCAAAATATTACTCACACGCTAAGAACTGAAGTTTCTACAGACACGGAGACAATAAGAGCTCTCTAAGAATACATGTGAATCTCATTCCTGATCTTCTCATTATTGAGAGATAAATTCAAAATCATCATACAGCTAGTGAGCTTGATGAGATTGATGCCCCATGAAAGGATCTTATACATGTGCATTGGTGTCTTTTAATAAGTGTGCCCGCACCTTGGGATCGAGAATTTCCACCTCCTTCAAAAGTGTCAACTCAAGCCCATTAACCCCCATATTAGAAAAGAAGTCCACCACAACATTAGCCTCCCTATACACATGTTTGAAAGTGATGAAATTAAAAGATAGAGCCATTTTATTAATACTCTTAATAGAGTTATGGTTGGAGATAGAGATGGAGCCTTTCCCATTTATGTTGTTAGTAATGTTCAAGGAGTCCCCTTCCACTTCCAGATTGGAAAATTTGTGTTTCAGAGCTATAGATAGAACCCAAAAAAAACCCGTAGCTTAAGAAAATTTATTAGTTTGAGTTCCCAAATTGTGATAGAACCCAAGGATAAATCTACCTTCATAATCCCAAAAAAAAACCCCCACACCGCACGACGACTGTGGTTTCCCTTAGAAGCCCCATTAAAGCTTAATTTTAAACAATCCTTGCTAGGTTTCACCCAACCTTTGAGTTGAGGGTTAAGACCAGGGGGGCTAATGGTAGTGGGTCCCAGACCCCACTTCAAAGAGAACCTAGATTCATTCTGAAAGGACTTTTTTTGGAAGTTCAGATTAGAGAAGTTAGCTAGGATAGAATTCACACAGCGGGCTCCAATTTTGTTAGGGGTTCTTTTTGCCTTTAAATATTCTTCTATTTCTTTCCTTCCATATCTCCCAAGCCAAATGCATAATAGAGAAGGTCCATAAAAATTTAATCCTTGGCTCTTAAAAGGACTTGACCATTGAATCCACAAGTAGTTTTATGGAATCCAAAAAAACCCAATTAACTTCAAAAAGATTGAGGATGGTTTTCCTGACCGAGACAAGAAAGGGGCAATTGAGGAACAGTGTGAGGCATCTTCACAATCAGATTCACACAAAACACATCTATTAATCATGTGGAAATTTCTCTTGTTCAGGTTGTCAACCATAAGAATCTTGTCATGGATAACTAGCCACCAAAACATATTAATCTTGGGTATTAATTCTTTGACCCAAACACTTCCCTAGTTAAAATTATCATCTTCCCCCTCTTGAAAAAAAGAGTAGTAGGCACTTTTGACCAAGAAAAAACCATTATCTTCCTTAGTCTAGAATATACTATCCTCTTCAGGATTCTCTTTGTTAATAATAACTCCTCTTAATCTATTGTTAATAGAAGAGATCTCAATGTTGTTAGAATGATCCAAAGCTATGGTTTTCCATTGTCCCAAAGGGTCATCCAAATTGAAGAAGTCTCGGACCTTGGTCCCATATTTGGTCATAGAATCTCTATAGATTGTTGGGTAAATAGTCTTAAGAGGAAGGTCCTCCAGCCATTTGTCCTCCCAAAATTTAATGGTTCACCCATTTCCAACAAGCCATTTGCAGCCCTCAGAGACCACATGTTTATCCTAGTTTAAAGATTTCCAGAAACAGGAAGAAGCATTAGAGTTCTGGGTGTAGAAGCACCATTCGTTAGCAGACAAATTAGGCCAGTATTTCCTTCTTATAATACTAGTCCAAACACTCTCTTCCTTTAACAGTCTCCAACTCATTTTTGTCAAGCATAGCTTTATTCATTTTGGTCCAATCTCTGATACCAAGGCCACCAAGTTTTTTGGGGGTACAGACCTTATCCCAAGTGATTAGAGGAATTATGTCTTTTGATTCGGTTCCACTCCATAGAAATATTTTTTGTATGCTCTCTAGCTTGCAAGCAACTTCAGAGGGTAATCTGTAGATAGACATTGTATAAACCAGTAAATTTTGAATAGAGCATTTGAGAAGAACAACTTTGCTAGCTTGAGATAGCAGTGACCCTTTCCACCCTTCCAGTTTCTTTAGAAATCTATCAATTAGAAAATTCCAATCAGCATTCTTTGGTTTTCCACCCCAATAAGCATACCAAGATACTAAGTTGGGAGAGTTTTAGAAGGAAAACCAAGAATACCAACAATTTTTATGCTTCTTTCAGGGGTATTGATAAAGAAGACAGAGCTTTTCCCATAGTTGATCAATTGATCTGATGCCTCCTCATAATCCTTCATTAATTATTTGAATTCTCTAGCTTCTGGGATAGATGCCACACCAATCAACATAGTGTCATCAACAAAATTTTGATGAGAAACCCTCTGATAGTTGACAACCAAAGAAATACCACTGATTCTACCCTCCATGGTAGCCTTATTAAGAGATCTGTTAAGGGTCTCAACCATAATAATGAAAATAAAAGGTGAGATAGGATCACCTTGTCTTAAACCATGCATGCTGTTAAAAAACCCACAAGGGGTCCCATTAACTAGGACCGAGAACTTGGTTGTGGAAATACATGAGAGAATCAACTCCTTAAAGTCCTCTCCAAAGCCAAACCTCGAAAGAATCTTCGAAGGAAAGACCAAGAGACTCTGTCATAGGATTTTTCCATATCAAGCTTAATAAACATGGCTTCCTTCTTATTTTGTTTCACTGAGTGGAGGGTCTCCTAGATGGTGACAATGCCATCTTGGATCTGTCTTCCCATAACAAAGCCTCCCTGTTGATCAGATATAATCGTAGGTAACACAAGTTGAATTCTTAGAGCCAAATTTTTAGCACATTTTGTAAACACAATTGCAAAGACTTATGGGTCTAAAATTTTTTTAACTCCATAGGATCATGATTCTTAGGGACCAAAGCCGAAAGGTGATATTTAACTCCTGAAGCATCCTTTTATTCTTAAAAAATTCCTAAATAGCATTGCATATATCATCTCTCACAATCTCCCAAAAAGTTTGGAAGAAGAAAGTAGGGAAACCATCAGGTCCTGGGGATTTATCAGGGTTTAAGGATTTTATCATGAATTCAATTTCTTCCACATAAGGGATTTTAGTGAGCATGAAGTTGTCTTCTTCATTAATCAAATGGGGAATAACATCTAGAAACTACTCTTCCTTAGTGTTGTTAGAATCTCTAGAGGATGTCAGAAGCCTGTTGAAGAAAGAACATGCCTCTTGTTGAATTTCCTTAGGGTCATTGAGCATAACTCCCTCTTCATTTTTTATGCATATAATTCTATTTGAGCTCCTTCTTTTGAGAGTGGAGATATGAAAGAACTTTGTGTTCTTTTCACCATCTTTGAGCCATGAAACTCTAGATTTCTGTTTCCAAAAATTTCCTCCTTCCGAAGGATGTTATGATACTCAGCAAGTAAATCCTTCTCATTATTTTGGATGAGCATAGTAATTCTAAATCTCCCTGGAGGAGTGAAATCTCATTAGCCAGAGACTATTTTTAAAATGTTACCAAAACTTCTTTTATTCCATTCTTTTAGATTTTTTTAACATGAGCAAGATTTTTAACAATTCTGAATAAAGTTATACCTTTTATTTTTACATTCCACCATCCCTTAACTAAATCAGTAATATCCTCATCTTGCAGCCACATCTTTTCAAATTTGAAAGGGATTCTCCTCCTCTCCTTAGCCTTGATCTGGAAGAGGATAGGATTGTGATCAGATCCTATGCGTGGAAGGGAAAACAGCCCAACTTCTTTGTTCAACCATCCCCAAGAGATCAAAGCTCGACCAGTTTTACCTGAATCAGCTGGTCACCCTTTCTTTTGTTAGACCAAGTAAATCTACTTCCTCTAAGCTCAACATCCATAAGATTATTGAGGGAAATAAAATCTTGAAGGTCTTCCATGCTTTCAGTGAGATCAATATTTCCCCCCTTCTTTTCTCCAGGACACAAAGGGGTGTTAAAATCACCCATTTTGTCCCTTTGATCACGTTCTGAAATTTGGAGAGATCAGCCCAAAGTTTTTTCCTTTCACTTTTACTATTCGGGGCATAAATATTTGATAAGATCTAGAACTCCTTGGATTTCTTATCCTAAAAAAGCAAATCCATATGGTTATTTCTATTAAGAAGCTTCATACCTTTGAGTTTTTCTTCATTCCAAATAACTGCCATACCCCCAGTGGTGCATGTCAAACTAACAAAGAAAAACCCCAAAATTTATTGCAATACCTTCCACAAGTCTCTAAAAAAGGGGCCTCCACCATCTTAGTTTCCTGTAGAGCCAGAATGTCAAAATTGTGAGTCATCTCCAAATATTTTATCAATCTCCACTTGATAGGGTTGTTCAACCCCCTAATATTCCAAGATATTATATTCATTTAGTCACTTGGTTCTTTGATCTTCTAAAGCTTCTTAGATCTAGTTTTGATTGGGTTCCATCATCTATTTCCTTTTGAATTTGTTTCTTCCTTGCCACCTATTTGGAAGGTCTCCCAGATCCAAATTTTTTTGGGGTCCCTTCGAATTTTCCCCTTGAGAGGAGTAGACAAAGAAGTATCAATTACTGCTTGGTTAAAGTCCCCCTTCCCAGACTTGATCAACTCATAGGCCTCTACAGTTTGAGTAGAAACCACTTCCTTAATAATGTCATGGATGTTGTTAAAAACCAGCTGATTTTCAGTTCCAAGGGTCACAACATCCTTTTCCTTAACCTGAATATTTTCAAAGGGATTTGAAATCATTTCAAAAGACTCATTGAAGCTGTTATCACCCAGATATTTTGACTGAAATTTTTCCTTGGCTACTTCCTTAAGCAGATTATCCAGTTTTTTTGTGGAAAGAGCCTTTTCAGCTTGAACATGGATCATATCCTTCTAGAAATGTGGTTCGAATGGGCATTCCATTGGGACTTCTTATGCCTTACTTCTATAAAACCTTCTTCATCCATAAAGACAGACTTCAAGACATTTTTCTCTCTAGATTCATTTCCATTATTTTTCATTATTTGGATGCCCTTATTAGTATTTACCTTCTTTAGAGAGACCAGAGGGGCACTTCCTTTTCCTTTTTCCATTTCCTTTGGATGCTTTTCCCGGTAGATCTTAGAGACAGTCAGCTTACATTGATGCTTTGCATGCCCCCATCCCTGACATTTCTCACATCTTAGAGGGCAGTTTTCAAAATCTATTCTATTCCCAACTACCCAGTTTTGACCACAAGGAGATGGATTTAGGAAGGGAAGAGCCCATTAGAGAATAGATATAGAATATCACACAAACCACTGGATTTAGTAAGCATTGCATTATCAACAAAGAACAAAATTTCCAAGGGTGTTAGCAACTCCTTTTATAATATCCACATCCCATAGTTCCAGTGGTAGACCTAGGAGTCTCACCCAAACAGGGAACTGATTAATATTCTCTCTGTCAGGGTTGAATTTGGGGGTCCATTTCCTTAGGAAGAGGCCAAGTTTCCCTAGGAACCATGGGCCGTCATTGAGGATCCTCTGTGGATCTTCAAAGTTGTTGAAACTAAACAAGAAAAATCCATTTGGGAGGGTTGTGACATCCATATGCCCCTTAGGTTTCCATTTTGCAACAGACCAAGACCTAATGGAGTCAATATTTGGTCTACCCCCACCAGTTTTCCTATCAAGGCATTCTCCATTTTACTCAAATTTCGGTCTATAATGATATCTGGGATATCTAAGAATTTTCCTGAAGCATCCTGTTTAAGTTGAGGAATGATTCCAGAATTTTCTCTTTCTCCAAGTTCAAAATATTCACATAAGTTTTGGGGGACCCAGTCACCACGTGATTCCCATCCACCGAAAGGGTTTCACACATACCTATTTCCCAAAGACTAGTCCACAACATCTATAAGATCTCTAGGAGGAATCTATCTGTTGTCAGTCTCCTGTCCATCATTGTTCAGCCCTTCTTCCTCCTCCTCATCCTACTCGTCCTTCCCGCCCACTTGATCACCCTTCCCACCCACCTAATCACCCTTCCCGCCCACCTCATTGCCCTTCCCACTTGTCCTTGTCATTCTTATCATCTTTCTTAATATAAATCAAAAAACATTATGATATGAAACATGCAATAAAAACTAATTAAAGTTCAAGAAAATGTTGTCAAATTGTTGGAATCGAAATGTGATGTAACATGGGATAAAATACAAAAAAATGAAGGCAATAGAACATAAATTAATTGAATCAAATGGATTAAAGATTCGAAAAGAAGATATTATTATACTCCTTAATAAAACCATAGAAGACAGAATCACTAGAATATCAAAGTTGGAGGAGAGTAAAAGTTATATGGCTAATGATATTGAATTTAAGAAGTTGTGTGAAAGTAAGTGTTATGTTTTGAAAAATATTGATAGACCTCAAATTAGATATTACTTGACTCAATGGCACATAAGGATGAACTTCTTAGAAAAAGGGAAAAAAAGATAGATGAATTGGAAAATTATATTCTAGAAAAGAATAAAATGATAGCAGAGATGGAACAATAAATCAAATAAAGTGATGAAGTGATATGTTACAAATGTTCGGTGATTTTGAGGATTCATCCATTGAGATCAAAAATGTTTATTAAGTGAGATATTTAAATATTTAAAAAATTCTTTGAAATTAAAAGACACAGAGATGCACTCCCAATAAGGTGAGTAAAGGGAATAAGATGGTAAGATGGATTCATCCCTCTGATGGATAGATTAAATTCAATTTTGATGGAGCGGAAAACAAAATCCAGGTAATGTTAGGTGTGGATGTATCTTTAGGAACTCTGTTGTTCATCCTATTGTGGCCATGTCATTTGATTGTGGTTTTTCTTCTATTTTTCCTACGGGAGGCTAAGAAAAGGAATTGGAATTGCATATGGATTGAAGGTGATTCCAAGGCTATCATTGATATGGTCCAAGGGATTTATCCTAAGGCCTAGTGTTTAAAGACCATATGGTCGAATCTTAAGGAAAATTTTCCTTCCTTTTCAAAGGTTAAATTTTCACTCATAATGAGGAAGGTAATAAGGTTGTGGATGGTTTAGTAAATAGATGGGTTGGTTTATGGGAAAATCTTTATGTAAGTTACCAATCTTAGAATTAGAGCTTCCCAAATGAAATTCAGACACTTTTGGTAGGGGATGCACTTATGGTTTTAGTGGAAGGGAGTATATTATTGGGAAGGTCACCTTCTAATTATTTCCTCTCCTCTTGGTATGATGTTGGTTGAGTTGAAATATTGTGGCAAAGATTTAGGGATTTGGCACATGTGAAGTTTTTATTATTTTTGGTGGAGGTTTGTGTATTAAAGGTCGGTCAATGGTGAGGTGATGTTTATCCATAGTTTCCATTTCTTTCCCTACATGATTGCTTTCCTTCCTCTCGGTTCAATTCAGCTTCTGTTCTTTCTTCATGGTGTCAAAGGATGTTCTGGGTGTGAGACCGAGCATGGAGAGGTCAAACTAGGGAGTCTATGGGAGATTATTTTATTGATTGGATGAGCATGAGAATTAAGAATGCGGTAATGGGATGTTGATTGGAGAAAGTTTGGATGGTGTAATTAAAAGGAATGATAACCAAATCATACTAAGCCAAGAACACATATGTTAATCAAACACCACGATCAATAATATGAAAGCAATTCATCATAATAAATTTACATAAACCTTTTGCAAACAAATAAGTAGAAATATCATATATTATTATGGAACTCAATGAAATATAATGAGAATATGCCTTGCTTATATAAGCAAGGAATAATAATCTAAGAACCAAATCAAGGTCGTAGATCAAGCCATAAATCAAGGAAATAACTAGTCATCAAAGAACTAGTTAAGTTCATAGATTTAGGAGAGAGCTAGACATCAAGGATCTAGTCAATACCATAGATCAAGGAAATAACTAGTCAATACCATAGATTAAGGAAAGAACTATGCCTAACAAATAGATAATATCCCCTAATATCTAAAAAATGAAAAGAAATATACACGCACATAAGTGGTGAGGATAAATAAAATAAAGTTAAATAAAGTACCTAAGTGAACATGAGCCAAGGTAAATACCTACTCTAACACCCCCTCAAGTGAAGCTAGGGGCAAAAATAGAAGTGGCATGTCCACAAAGATGAGTCCCGTAACTAGGCTCGATGAGGTACTCATGTATAATATATCCATGAATAAATATTGAACCAAATGAAGGAAAAATCTTGCTAAAAGGAAAGATAAAGAATAAGAAGGAATATGTTATCATGAACACATTATAAGAACAACTTCAAACCCCAAGAATGCCATGCAACTCAAGGTAGTGAGGTGATGCAAAGCTTCATAAATATGTCTCCAACCGCTACTAAGTCGGAATGTACTCCAAGCAAAGAACTCCATCCCGAATATGCTTTGACTAATGAAGTGGATGCGTATCTCAATATGCTTGGTCACTGGTGCTCAACTAGGTTGCAAGAAATGTGAATTACACTTTGGTTATCACACCAAAGTACATTCATGAATCTTTTAGGAATCCAAACTCTATCAATAACTATCGAAGACAAATAATCTGTTGACTCAATGTAATTGTTTTCCCTATACTTTTCCTCTAAAGATGAAAGTGCAATAGCCTATTACTTTTTACATGCCCAAGCAACTGGAGAAGAACCAATAAAAATATATATCCGTAAGTGGAACACTGTCATCAATAGAACTTGCCTAATTTGAATTTGTATACCCAACCAGCTGAGTAGAACCCCTAGTGTAGTGTAGGCCAAAGTGGGAAGTGCCTGTAAACAACACAAAATCCTTTTAGCGGCTACCAAGAAATACTATGAGGAGAATTTGCAAACCGAGATACAAGCCCTACCGTAAAATGAAATATCGTGGTGAGTATAGGTCAAGTACATAAGACTCCCAATTAATCATATACAAAGCAGGATCACAAAGTGGAGTGATACATGTGGAAGTAAGAGTAGCCTTAGACTGAAAAGGGGGTAAACTTGGCTTTCAATCATCCATATCAAAGCGTTGAAGAAGATCATGGGTGTACTTTTTCTGACTCAAATGAATCCATGAATATGTCTAAGAAATCTACAAACCAATAATGCAATAACCCAAGATCTGTCATGTCAAAATGTGTAGAAAGAGCCCTCTGAATACTCTAAATGTGGGAAGAAAAGCTATTAGTAAGTAACAAATCATCAACATACAAAACAAGTATCACAATATCCTCACCAACATGTTGGAGATACATTGTATGATCGGAGTGTCAACGAACAAAACTAGTAGATATAAGAAAAGAATTCATCTTCTCATACCAAGCTTGAAGGGCTTGTTTGAGACCTTAGAGATACCTTCGGAGCCTACAAACAAGAGAATAATACTTAAAAATATAGTAGGTTTCTCCATGTAAGAAGGCACTTTTGTTTCCATCTGGTATACAGTGCCACCCTTGTGATGTATCAATAGCAAGTACAAGGTGTACAAAATCCATCTTGGCAATGGGTGTAAAAGTCTCAAAGTAATCAATACCTTTAACTTGTGAAAAACCCTTTGCAAAAAGATGATCCTTATACTTTTCAATGGACCCATCAGCGTGTATTTGGTTCGGTATACCCACTTACACCTAACCATATTTCTTCCTTTAGGAAGAGATACCAAATCCCAAGTATGATTCTTCATCAAAGAATAATACTCAACTTTCATCATATCATCCCACTCCTGTATCCCATGAGCCTTTGAAAAATATTGTGGATCCTCAGAAACTACCTGACGTAAAATTCTAGAACCTGTAGAATGTGTGTGATGATGCCTAGTGGGTGGAATATCCTTTATGAAAGGTTTTGCCTTGGAAACTATAGTACGATCCCACTTAGGTATGGTGACAACATCAGTGGGAATAGGATCCTCAACGGCATCTATAACCTCCTCATCAACGTTCTCAAAGAAAGGATCCTCAAGAGGAGATGAAGAAAGATTCATGAAAGAAGATGAAGAATCATGAGGAGTGAAGCGCTCATCAAACTAAACATGTGTTAGAAAAGAACGTTATGAGTAATGGGATCTAAAAGTCAATAAGCTCTCATGTCCTCACAATACCCTACAAAGATCAAGGGTTTTCTCTTCTTATCCAAATCTTTCCTTTTCTTCTTTGGCACAAAGGCCCAAGCATGGCTTCTAAAGACTTGAAAAAATGAGACATCTGGCTTAGTGTTGGACCAAGCTTCCTCTGGATTTAAATTCTTAAGTTCTCTATGGGGTGTGCAATTTTGAATGTAGTTAGCACAATTAACTACTTTTTCCCAATAGATGGGAGGTAAATCTCTAGAATACATCATACAATTATCCATTTCCTTCAAATTTATATTCTTCTATTCTACTAAGCCATTTTGTTGTGAAGTATGAGGAACAGAATGTCGGTAAATAATACCTTGAGTTGCCAAAAATCAGAAAACTATTTACAAAAGTACACACCCCATTATCAAGTGTGAAAGTTCTTTATGCAACTCGAAGATTGTTTCTTAACCAAATTATTGAAGACTTTGAAGTGAGAAAAACATCACTTTTTTACTTGATAAAATAAACCCAAGTACACCTCGAGAAAGTATCAATAAAGGTAAGTGCATACTTAGCTCTATTGAAAGAGGGGGTAGGAAAACCATCAAGTCACTACATGCACAAGCTCAAATGGTGAAGAAGCTCTTTTAGAAAATTCTTAGGAAATGGATCTTGGTGTTGTTTCCCTGATGCACAGCCAGAGAAAACTCCTCAAGACAAGAAACTCTAGGAAGACCATCTACCATACCATGAGTGCTCAACTCCTTCAAATATCTATAATTAAGATGTCCAAATCTTTCATGCCAAAGCTTACTCTTTGAATTTGCATGAGAAACCAATCTTGTCCCTATAGAAGAAGTGTCATCAAGACCCTCAAAGTTATATATTCTATAAAAATGATCAACAATACCATGAGCAACAAGTGAATAAGGCTCTAACAAAGTTCTTACTTTTGCCCCATGTGATGTAAAAGTCACTTTTTTCCCTTGACTAGAATGAAAATTTGATATATAGAAATAAAATTTGTAATGATGTTAGGAACATATAATGCATCTTGGATAATGCCTCCATCAACTTGCATATCACCTTTTCCCTCAACAAAAATAAAGGAAGAATCAAAACCTCAATTTTGGAAGTAGAACTCAAACCTAGAGAAACAAAAGACTCCTTGGAAGAATTCATGTGATGAGAAGCACCAGAATCTATAACCCAATTATCTGCAAGTGGTGACTGAGATCTCCCAACAACATTAAGTTCTTTTCCATGTTGATTAGAAGGAGGTGGAGTGGAGATATAAATTTTTGTTTCTTGGCTACATTATCTCTAAGGCTTTTACTTGCTTATAACACCTATGTTCTTCATGACCACTACCCCCACAAAAATAGCATGAAAGGCTATACTTATTCTTGGATTTAGAAGACTCCTTGGGTTTAGAGTTGTTTTCTTTGGGTTTAGGAGCACTTTGAGATGGAGAAGGGGTGGATTTGGTTTTACTTTTTTGTTTTCCCTTTCCCTTAGGATTAGATGCAACTAATGCCTTTTGAGAGGTGGAAGACTCAAGGTGAGACAATTTGGATTCTTCCCTAGTAATTATTTCACAAAATGTTTCTAAGTTAGACATTTTTAATGTGCCACCAAAGGCATCCATGCTAGAGAAAAAGGTCAAAGAAAATATTTGAAATGGTCCTCTCAATTTGGATAGAATCAAGTAAACACACTCTTCATCTTTCTTATCTCTTCTACTCCCCTTCAACTGTGTCAACAAATGCTTGAACTTGGTAAGATAGTCTATAATTATTGGAAAATATTAAGGATTAAAAGAGGTTATCCCAATTTCAATTTGTATGTCTCTCATATGATCCACCGTACCAAATAAATCCTTCAATTTCTCCCATATTTTGAAAGGAGAGTCACACTTTTCCAAATGAAACAAAAGACTATCACTTACATAAGTTCCTATACAACCCATATACTCATCAAATTTGCAATGGTACTGAAATTTTACATATTCTCTAGTGAACATTGGTTGTTCTCAAGAAGTTAAAGCCCATTATCATTTCCGCTTAATTATTGTTTCCATTCTTGGTTTCCATGTGTGGTAATTATGTTTTGTTAATGGCTCAACATGATGTAATGCAAAAGTAGATAAATATTCCATCTTCAAGAAAACACCAGAAGAAATGCAAGAACCAAGCAATGCAACAAAAGCCCCAAGAAATTCAACAAGAGCCCACCTAGATTTTGGCACTTTATAATGAGTGCATATTACAATATGGCACTTTATAATTATAGTTTAATTCTCAAAATAAATATTTCCAATGGAAAGAGCACAAAAAAATAATGACTTTTACAAAAAATGGGACTCAAAACTGATTTACCGATTAAAAGATACAAGCTTTTCAATATTATGCTCTACTATTTATTTTAGTTGCCACTAAAACAAAATAAAATGCTCTTGCCTTCACCACACAAAAAAATGAAATGGGGCTCGATTTTAGCACCTATTAGTAGGAATCACAAGATTTAAGCCCTCATAAGACTAGGGGCTAAGGATTTCAATGGATGTGAGCAACTTACTATTTTAGGGTGTGCCGCTTGTTTTCGAGAAAGTCACATCTAACTCCTTATAGTAAAAATTGTTATTTCAAGACTGTGTGGACACCGACTTACATTGCCAAAAACATTAGGTCACGAAATTTCCCAAAATGGAAAAATTCATGCTCGGTCTTCATGGTACCCTACCAAAAAAGGAAAGATATGTCCTTTCGAAAAAGGTCTCCTACACACAAACCGAAAATGCTACTCTGCAACAGAAAAATACCCAGTTAAAATCTTGAAAAACCCAAACAAAAACCCATAGAAATGATTTCGGTTTTCTTTCCTAGTTGGATCAAATCCCGAGACAAACCAGTGTTTTTCTCTACAACAACAAAAAAACAAAAATGACTACCTCCAGAAATGGTCGAGTTTACAATCGATTTTAGGGTTTTGCCACCTTGCTTTTGCATAAAAACACACGTAGCAACAAAATATGGACAAATACGAATATATGAATATACAAAAATGTTTGCAAAAAGAAACTTACAGATGAATGTCAACAACAATCTCCTACTCTGATACCATAAAAGGAATGATAACCAAATTGTACCAAGCCAAGAACATAGATGTTAATCAAACACCATGATCAATAAATGAAAGTAATTCACCAAAATAACCTTACATAAACCTTTACAAACAAATGAGCAGCAATATCATGTATTATAGAACTCAATGAAATACAATGAGAATGGGCCTTGATTATATAGGCAAGGAATAACAATCTAAGAACTAGTCAAGGTCATAGATCAAGCCATAAATCAAGGAAAGAACTAGTTAATTCCATAGATTTAGGAGAGAACTAGAGATCAAGGATCTAGTCAATACCATAGATCAAGGAAAGAACTATACCTAACAACTAGATAATATCTACCTAATATCTAAATAAAAAAATAAAACTATTCACACACATAAGTGGGTGAGATAAATACAATAAAGGTAAATAAAGTACCTAGGTGAACATGAGCTAAGTTAAATACCTACTCTAACAAAAAGATATTTTTAAAGCAAAAGATGAAGAGGGAAACATTAGTAATATGATGCAAAAGCTTATGTTAGATCTTGGGCAGTTGATTGGGCATCACAATGTCTTTGATGTAGCGCGAGGGTTTGAGTGTTGTCAATATACTTGTCAAAGTCATCGGGCCGCTTCATTTTACATAGAAAAATTGGGAATTTGGAGGAGAGGTTGATTAGTTTACAATTCCATATCCATGTTATAGTACGAGAAATTTAGGCTCTCTCTTATGGGCTTGATGTTGTTGTGGAAAACCAAGGTTTGGAGCTTCCTGTGAATGCCAAAGTGGATATTCCTAAGTGTTATATATCTTGTTCTCCCTCCTCCTCACCACCCCACAGCGACTCCAAGGTGGAAATTCATGCCGAGATGTTGTCCTGGAGTTGACATGGAGTCATGTGCATAGATGAAATTTTACATGCCATGGCTTGTTTCTTTCTTTGGTTTTCTCAGTTTGTTGGCTTCCCATTTTTCTCGTATTTTGGGAAATGATGTATATAGTAGTTAAATATATATCTATGAATCTAAGTTTTAATATATGGAAGCACAATAAAGTTCCTTACACTTATTCTAAGAGTCTAGTGATGATTGGAAATATCATTGACTAGTTTGGAAAGTTTTTGTGCAAGCTTAGGGCCTTCTCCTAGGGATCTTAAGAAAAAAATACATAGAGATGCAAGAAAATTCCAAAAATATAACTAATGAAAAATATTACCGACGGGCATACAACACAGGATATGCATTGTAGTGAAACAATACATAGAATGTAATGTCAGTAGATTACAACATTGAAGGATTCATTCATATATTGATAGTGGATATTCGGATAGTTTAATGTTATCTTGATTGTTTTTCTTTTCAGCAAAGGAAAAACTCGTATCATTACTACTTTGATTCATTTTTATATTGATTCAATTCTATTAAATCTTGAATGATAAACATTTTTATTCTAAAGCATGTACTATGTTCGTAATTGTGATAACGAAAAATTTAGGGTTATTTAATTTAAGTATTTCATAGTGAGATGATGTACTCCAATATTTGAAATCATGGCATAATACTATATTTATGGTATACACAAAGTATTGAGATATTTGTAATTATAATACATTTTTATTTGAAAGTATTTTTAAGAACCCTTCGGTATATTACAAGAAAGATGCCAAAATTTATTTTTGTTATGTTTTTTATATGATTTTTCATTTTATTCCACCGAGGATGATGATCACATCCCTATTTCTTAACTTAAACCATCTCGTGATGCAAAAACAAAAAGGAAACATCTAATCCTTGTGTACTAAAGGGAAAGTATAATAATCAAATGCATGACATCATCCATTTGCAATAAAATCAACTTAGTAATCATATTGTAATTTAATTAGATAATTACACAGAAAAAAATCATTTCACTTCATTCAATTGACTAAGTATTGAGAGAATACTTATATATAAATGTAATCGATATAGGAGATAAATCATTACTCATTTCCTTCTATTATAAATATATTAATGGTACAAAATATTCCATGTTTTTAACTCTATACATAAGATTTTTCATTAAACTATATCTTAATTATGTTTATCAATATTTTCCTTTTTCATAATATAGATTACAAATAATAATACCATATTAAGTTGAGAGACAATAATATAGAAGAACATAATGAGAGTTATGGTAATGAAAGTAACATAGGGAGAGAATCAT
The DNA here is from genome assembly GCA_018340775.1 of Taxus wallichiana var. yunnanensis. Classification (NCBI taxonomy): domain Eukaryota; kingdom Viridiplantae; phylum Streptophyta; class Pinopsida; order Cupressales; family Taxaceae; genus Taxus; species Taxus wallichiana. The sequence continues at coordinate 518,062,207 of CM031242.1, read as the reverse complement.
CATAGCATTTTTCCTTAAACCAAAAAGTGAGTTTGGCTCCTCCACACACCTCTCATATCCTAAGAGTGGACCTGCCCTTCACGAGGAAGGTAGATACATAAATGATACATAAGAGAGAGTGTTTTGTGTATATAAATCCCTACAAGCATGTAACCTACCTAGATGTGATGTAATTCAAGACGGTGAACTAGAAAATAATTCTTACATTCTTATTAATACTAAGTACCAATATTTTATGGCCATAAGAAAATTATAGAGGGTGAACCCCAATTTATATTGACTTTTATTTAGGGCATGCCTAGTAACCCCATACATTTAAGTCAATCTTCGGTAACCCTACAAAATTACCCAAGATTGTTTCTACTAAGTCATAGTAATGAATAAACTAATTCCCTTATTATTTTATTCCTACTTTCCAAGTTTCACCATACATTAACTCTTGGCTACTTAATCTTCCCATCCACCCTAACCTCATATTGCATGACAATTGATATTCGCATGATAAACAATACTTAGCACATGAACAAAATCTAATATATGCATAGATAATAATGCATCACATTAATTTCCCATATGATTTTGAGAAACATTATTTCCCTCACACATCACATGGGATTATATAATCCAAACAGCCAAATATTCTAAGGATCAATCTAGGATTTACATGACAATAAAGTATGTAACAAGTTTTACTACTCATTAAAATATACACAATAATATTAGTAATGAAAATTAACCACAAATTTGAGTAAGGAAGGAATCATAGGATCCCTAAATAAACATGGATGTCTAGTTTCACCACTAATCATAAAATATTTACTTTATGTAGAGGTGATAGGGAAAATAAGGAAAATATAACCGAATTAATTCAAGTTTGACACTAAAAAGGATGAGGTTTCCTGCAGTACCCACCGCTTTTCTCCCTTTATTGATGAGGTTAACTTGGTATTATTCATGATTGAGACATTGGAATTAATATTATTGTGGTTATTTGATTTGAATAATTATGATTTTTCATCATGTTAGTGTTTAGTTGCTAAATTGTTCTTAGCAGGATGATGTATGAGGCATATGATGTCAAATTCACTACTTTTATCATTATTGTTTGATTTAGATATGATGTTATGGATATTGTTGATTTGAGATTTACATGGATTATATTTTGAATATATCATGGATAGTTGTCATAATGGTTATTTATCTCATTGATGGATGGATGTTGCATAATTAATTTGGATGGTTTAGCATATGCTTGATTTGATCATTTTGACATGTGTAGTATCATTTTATTTGGTTTTTGTAACAAGCAGGTATGATGTTTGTAATTGATTTTGCAGGAGAGGTTATGACATAGGAGAATGTGGGACTCAAGGGTTGCACCTCCAAGTTGCACAATAGGCCATTTGGGCTGAATATATTCCCCTTTTTCATTTGGCCTTATTTATTATATTATTGAATTAGGACAAAAATATGGAATTCATCCTCTTTGCATGTGTATTAAATTATTTTGGTTATTTTATCTCACTTTTTCTCCATTTATAATTAATTTAGTTTAGTTTTCTTTTATTGTTTATTAAGTCACTTTTTAAGAGTAATTTTTTTCCCACTTCTTTGGGAAGGTTTTATTTGGATTATCCTTGATTAAATTGGTTTCGGGCCACTTAATCATGGACTAGGAGTGCCACCACCCCTTCGATGAGCCATTTTTACTAAATCTCGAATTTGGGAAAAATTAGAAATTTGGGGTGTGTTTGGAAAGCTCAGAGTCATTTTTTCCTTAGAAGGAGACCCATTTACCATACCTATGGGTAGGGGGATCTTCCCAATGCTCAAAAATATTTTTTCCTCCTTTTTGACGCCTCTCTTATCCCCATCAACATTCATGTTATTTTATCTTAGGTGACGCTTAGGATTTAGGGATGCATGATTATTTTGATTTGTTGCTTTTGAGAAATACTCTTCATTTATTATCTTTGTCTTGTTTTTTATAATTAAATTTGGATGACTTGGATTTCAAAAGAGATGGATAACACATGTCACCATCTCATTGGTTTGTGGTTTTGGGATACTTTTCTCTTATATAACCCTCCATTTTGGAGTGTGGAGGGGGATTCTTGGTTCAGCTTTTACTTGGAGATTTCGGGAGATTTTAGAGAAAGATAGCTTTTATATTTTTGACTTGCAATTTTGTGTTGGAATATCTTATTTGTGAGGTATGCCTCACACCTCCAATCTTGTTATATTTTTTTAAATTGAAATTTTTCTTGCTATCTTGCTTGTGTTTGGGTATTGAATGAATATGTTGGTTTTGTTGTTTGGTTATTTTTACCTTCTTACTTTTCTCCATCCACCCCCTTTGGGGAGTGGATTTTGAGTGTTTGTAAAGAGGAAGAATCCCTCTTACTCTCACAAGGATTGATGGGAAAGCCTTGTTGGGATTATTACTAAACTCCCTTCATATGGTTGAAGTGGGAGATGGTTTTCCATATGGTTTGGAAACCATCTCCCATCCTTGCTAAGGAAACCTCCAAGGTTTGAAAAACCTTGGAAAGGAGGAGGAAAGGAGAGATAAGGCCTTTGGGAGGGATAAGGATCTTTTTGTGGCTTGTGGATACTTGGAAAAAATAAATAATTTTTGAATACTTGATCGTTTTGGTTAAATGGGACTTTCCTATCTGTCTTCCTCACTTATTGAAGCATGGAGATTCTTGGATCTGTTTTAGTTTTCACCTTACTTACTTATTTACTTGAGTGTATGTTTTGGTGTTTACTTCCTCACCCCTAATTTTTCATCTTAGAGGCATGCTTCTCCTCTCTCCCATGGGATTGGAGGGATGCTAACATGTTTTCCTTATTAGGAAGTAGCATGTGATGATTCCATTTAGATGGGTGGACAACCAAGCCAACTCTTCATGTGGTTTTTTCAGGTTTTCTAATGGATATGGAGCTTGATTTTGGAGCTTACTTGAGTTACTTTTTACTTGGAAAATGGAGTAATCATTCAAAAATTGGTCATGTTGTTCCCACTTAGTGGGAGGATTATCCACTTGTAATTTAGATTTGTTTGATGTTTTCAATTATTAAAAGAGGGAAAGATTTATTTTGTGTTCTTAGTTGTTTTAGCCACCTGAAATGAAGTTGTAAATTTTATACTTTGAAATAAGAAAGTTTGTTAATTTGTGCATTAGAAACATCCAAACTCTTGTTGTTTTACAAAAATAAATATTGTTTTTGGTGATTAAAAGAAAATATTATTTGTGGTTAAGTTTATAGAGCTTATTAGAATATTAAATCCATAGATTACAATTAAAACTTAGTGTTTGAAACACTTAATAAACTTTTGTAGTATCGCGTTGAAACAATAGTTGATGATAAAAATCAGATTAGGTGAGTGGTGAGTTTTGGAGTTTTTCAACATCAATGTTTCACCATCTCTTTTATGTACTTCGCTCAAGGAGCATGGGTGCATCCTACACCTGGATTTCCTTATTGCATCTCTAATGGGTGCTTCCTAAGGTATCCTCCCAAAGGCATAGGATGTCTCATTCATTTGTATCAAGGATACTGAGACATTAATGCCTTCATTCAATTGTTAATGAGTGTTCCCTAATTTTTAATTTTGGTGGTTTCTGTCCTAAAGCACATGATATTATAAATCTGGTTGTAAAAGTCTTGTAAAATCACCTCCCCAGTCAAGTGAAGTTGCTACCCTAAGGATTTTTAAAATTTCATTTGATAGTTCTTTGGCTTGAGATGATTTTTTCTATTCTAACCCTAGTATTGGTATAGAAGGCTTGTTCATGAAGCCTTGGGTGGACGATTTCAACTCGAATTTGGAAAATATGAAAAAAATCTTTCTAGAATCGACTATATGGACTTCCCACTAAACTTTGGAATGAAAATACATTTGTTCAAAGTTGGAAACTAGCGCAAAAAAATCATATACATCGAAAAACAAATGGAAGTCAGTACTTGCATTTTACGCCCGAATTTGTATTAATCTAGACATCTCTCGACTAATTCCCGAGTTCCATATATTTTAAATTTGAAACCAAGGAATTATGGTAGGACCTAGACTATGATAATATCCCCTTTCAAAGATCACAAATGTCACAAACATAGTCACTTTGTTCGAAAGTGTCCAAAAATTAAAAAAACCTCCCTCGCATGAAGAGGAGGGATTTTTAAACCCAAATGGAAGAAGAGGCCCACCATGAAGAAAAATTGGAATATGATGGTGAACTCATAGAAATTGGATGATTCCATGCAAACAATTTCCACCCAAAACGTCATCCACGCTCTTAAAACCCTATGCGAATCATTGATTGCCTCCCGAGATGAAAATTGATCCACCTTCCAAATTAGATTCTCGATGTGGTTGAATCTAAATATGGTAAGATCCTTGAATCTGAGAAGGAAGCCAAGGAGGAAGTTGGATTTTATGATATATCCTCGAAGATCTCAAAACCATCTTAAATATTCAAGATCCGACAAGCTATAAGAAATGATAACTCAATCAAAATAATTAAAAATGGAAAGAGAAAACCAGAAAGACCCCACTCTCTAAATTTTGCAACTTGGAAGATCAAATTAATATAGGTAAAGGTAGTCAAAAGTAAATCTCTAAAATTATCTATAAGAAAAACAGTTGAGACAAGATAACCACATATCAATGGAATTGACATCCGAGGACAAAGTAAAAAAGAAGGATGTTCAAATCCTCAAGATAGGAAAAAATTCCCCAATCGGTCCCCAAACCTACAGGTGAGCAAGCAGGCCAAGCCCCCAATGATAATATGCTTCGGACTCTACGTGGGCTAAATGCCCTACACAAACACAGGATGTTAAGGTAGTTTGTAGATGACAAGAGATCGAAAAATCTCTTCCTTCAAGAAACTAAAATGGATTAAGTTCTATTTAGATCGATCATTCAAAGCATGTTTAGAAAATAACAACTTTTTTACTAGGGATGATATATGATATTCTTGAGGGCTTACTCGATCTAAGATCCCACCAAATTTTTTTGTGCCCTTTTTAATGATTGAATCAATTAGCAAGTCATTGAATTTCATATTATTGGCACAAACCATATATTTATTTTTACCAATATGTATGGCCTCGAGAACCAATAGAGATTTTTTGGATGTCTCTCAAAACTCTAAAATCCATGTACTATGATGTAAATTGGATCTTTGGTGGTGACTTCAATATGGTCATCTCACCTCTGTATAAGATTGGTGGATCTAGGATCATCTCCCAATCATCTTTATATTTCACCCAGTTTATCAAAGATAATGACCTCATAGACATCTCTCCAAAAATGGGTAGTTCACTTGGAAAAACAAATGAATTGGCAATAACATTTTTGCTGAGAGGTTGAATATTTTTATCATAAATGAGGATTGGGTTTAACAAAGCACTATGATTAAATCTAAAATCTCGTGGGAGGTTAGTCATGACCACGGCGCATATTGCTCACAATCAATCCTTTTTTCCCCCCCAGCTGTAAGAAGGCCTTCCAAATTTAAAATGATGTAGACCAAGGACCCATATTTAGCTGAAACCTAAAAATCTTGTGGAACTCCCCTGTGTAAGGCTCCAAAATATTCAGTTTGGCGAAAAAATTCAAAAAGGGTGAAAAATAATATGAAGGAATGGAGTAAGCAAAGTTTTGGTAATATCTTTACAAAAAAATTGTTCTCCAAAACAATATATTTAATCTTAAAAATAACTTTAAGAGGTTGGGATGAATGAGGAATTGAAAGAAGAGGAGGAACTCTTGGTTGATGCTCTCAATATTGTCCTCCTTCAAGAATAAATTCATTGGAAATAATAATCAATAATTAGATGGCTTCAAGAGGGTGACAAAAATAGTGGGTTCTTCCACAAATCTATAGTGATACATAGAAACTTCAACAAGACTTCCAAAACCACTTGTCCTTTTGGTGATCTCATTTTTATAATAAGATAATTGGTCAATAATTTGAACGATACTTCAAAGATCTATTGTTTGATTCAGCTAAAAATAGAACTCATTCCGAAACCCGATAAATCCCCGAGCCCGATGGATTACCTATTGTCTTTTATTATATTTATTGGGACATTGTTGGAAAATATGTTTTGAAATTCATATAGGAATCTGGTTCCTCCAATGATATTCTGAACCAACTAAACTCTACCTTCATTTATGTGATCCCTCAATCTAAGAAATCAATTTTTTTTTACTCTTTCATGTCTATCTCTCTTTATAAAGTTTCATACAATATTATCTTGAAGGTTATTTCCAACATACTCAAAATGATCTTACCCAAGATTATCTCTCTTGAGAAAGGTGAGTTTATGGTTGGGAGATAAATCATGGATGGAATTGTGATTACCCATTAACTAATAAACTTTGCCTAATACTAGAATTAGGGAAATGTGTTGATAAAGTTGGATATGACCAAATCCTTTAACATATCCAATTGGGACTTCATTATTGCCATATTGGAGAAATATGGATTCAACCCAACCTGGAGGAACTATATTTTCAATTATATTAGCTCGTCAAATTCTAAGTGTTCATCAATTGTGAACCTACGGGATTCTTTAGTTCCTATAGAGGGCTCATACAAGGTGATCCACTCTCTCCTTATCTATCCATAATCATGGAAGAGGAATTAATCATGTGGCCCTTTCATCTAAAGTCAAATAGAATCCTAAATGGGATTTTTATCACCAATGATTCTCTTATGATCACCCATCTTCAATCTACGATGATACTAGCATTACAGGGGCTTATTTGTTATTGGATAGGCTTAGGCCTTTAGGAAAGATCTTGAACTTTATGAGGAATCTTGAGATCAGAAATTGAATAATAAAAAATAAATAATATTTTTCTTCAACACAAATAAATCCTCCCATACCTTGATTTGTATGATTTTGGACATCATCTCTGGATCCTTTCCTTGCTCCTATCTTGGCAACCCCTCTTTTAGGGAAGAAACACCCTTGATCTCTGGAAAGTCAACATTGACAAGATTTTGAGAAATTTGGACAATTAGAAAGGTAAGTGGCTATCCTTCATTGGAAGAATTCAATTAATCTCCTCTTACATTCAATATATCCCCCATATACATGATGTTTATACTTATTATCCCCCTAAAGTAGGTAGGTGCATAAAATCCATTCAAACAAGGTTCCTCTAGGGTGGGTCAAATGAGGTAATAAAAATACTCTCTGTGAAATGGGAGAACATATATCTCCCTTAAGAATGGGATTGTCAGGGGTTCGAGTTAACTTCCGATGAATCGGCCTTAGGGGAAAAATCACCTAAAGGATATATGTTGAGCCTCGTGCTTTATGGAGTATTATCCTTAGAAATAAATTTTTGATAATATTCTCCCGAAATAATATTCATTTTTCAGGATCATTTTATTGGTTCTCACATATGTAACTTCATGATCAAATCCTTGGTCATCCTCAAACCTCTCTTGAGATGGAATATAGGAAAAGGTCTTGAAATAAAATTATGGACTGGTTCATGGATTCTCATCTCCCTACGTGAATCATAATTTTAACAGTTCAATGATTGGTGTTCGACATGTGTGGAACTTTGGTGAAGGATTATTTCAATCATTCCAAAGAGGGGTGGATTGATATTCCATTCTAATAGAATTTGATTGATGAGAAAATGTATCTTCTAAACATTATCAAACCCTCTCATTTCTCTAATCTCCATGATCATTTTATTTGTAAGGGTGAGAAATATGGTACATACAATGTGAAGGATGGATGATCTCGCCATCATCTATTCCTCGTATGGGGCGTCTATCTCCTTTCCTATACATAGAATTTGGTTTAAATACAACCTCCCAAAATCTAACACATTCCTTTGGACAACCTATTGGGACAAGATTCTAACTCAATCCAATCTCAAAAAAGAGGATTTCAAGGACTATCATGGTACCCCCTATGTCAACAATATGAAGATGATACTAATCACCTTCTCATTCACTACTTATATTCCTTCAAATTTTGGTCTAATGACTTTGGAAATTCAATCTTATTATTTTGATCCATACCACTATCAAGGATCTCATTGCATGTTGGGATTGTAAAATTCACTCAAGCCCTTTGATTTAAATTTGGAGAACCATCCTCTGAAATTTTTGTTAGAGAATCTAGTTGGAAAGAAATAGAAGAACTTTTTAAAAATTAAAATAGAAACATTGAAACAATCCTTTCCCAGATTTTGAGGACTGTCAAGGATCTTATCCTTATATTGATCCATAAATAAGGGAAAATAGTTTCAGAGGATATTAGCATATTTAACAACCGGAAAAATATCCTCTCAAGCATCCCGGATAAAGGGGTTGGTATAAAATTAATTCAAAAAGAAAAATCAAATGGAAGCCACCTCCAAATAAATTTATCAAATTCAACTTCTATGGGGTGTGAAAAACAATCTTAGTTTGGCTAGCATAGGTAGGATTTTCTGCAATTTATTGGGCATTCCTATCCTTTGATTTGTTGAATCTCTTGTAAATTTCTCTAATAACCTTGCGGAAGCCAAGGCTCTTTAGCGTGGTCTTAAAATCATAAAGGATAATGGTTGGGTGAACTCATTAATGAGTATGACCCATATATCGTTATTAATGTTGTAAACAAAAACAATATGGAACATTGAAATATGGCCCGCATTTTGGAGTTTTGTATCACTCTTAATAGTTTAGGATCAATTCTCCACACTTTTAGAAGTGCTAATAAGGTAGTGACTACCTTGCGAATCTTAGTGTGGATCTCGAATTCCAAAATGAAAAATATTTATAACTCAACCTAAGGATATAAATAGTGAAGTGGGAGAAATAATAAAACAAGATGGGCTTTCCATGTCACCTTGGCACTTAAGGGGCTCGAGTAGTTGTCCTTCTGATGATGGCGGGATCTACACACGGATCCTACCCCACCAAATCATTATTACCATATTTATTTACACAATGGAAGATGTACTCTGGAACCTATGTTGAGTTTTATAAGATCTACCCTCCATTCAATTTGTTCATTTGGTTTTGGAAAATTGGGAAAAATATTTCATATTCTTGCTACTAGACAATGGAGAAGGGGAAAAGTGAGGTTAAGTCGGCAAAGTGTATCAAGGACAATAAAGGAAAGGTGATAGTTGGTATTATTGTCTAAGAAATGTAGAATAATCTTGTTCATAGGTATTCCATCGACAAAATTTACCACTCCTTCCTTGGGCTTATGAACAACTTGAAATTATGGCATCTCCTCAAAGATGGGCATCTACTTGACAAGGGCACAAGAATTGTGACTAATGAATCTATGGAGTTTTATAAGAAGACTTTAATTGCTGGGGTGAAGGAACCTAGGTTTCTATGTTGGATTTCTATCATAATCTTGTGTATATATCTCACAAATTGACTTGGGAACATGACTGCGGTAGAGGAGGTGGTCAAGGCTATGGGTGACCTAGGATAGTCTTCTACTCAACTTGACACTCTAAATGTGGCACAGATAATTGGTGTAGAGACTATCCTCATAGGGAGAGTAATTCCTTTTCCATTAATTAGAACATGGAGAAACTTGGGTTTGATATTGGGATGTGGTTGGATGAGATATGGATGCTCTCTAAGGCATAGACCATTGAAATTATTTCTTAGGGAAAGAATTTAGATGTCATTTGTACTACTCTGGGTATCTCGACATCTATAAATTTGAGGACTCCAAAATGGCGAGAATCTTTAGTTGACTTCATAATTAAGGAAGAAGCCAAAGATGCATAGGAACAACTTTTTATGGTCTCCAGATCCTCAAAAGAGGGTGATGTTTAGCCGCAAGTTTGTTATGTCGGTGTTTTTAATTTCTATTAAAATAGATTATATTTTTTATACTCTCACCGCATGCATGTGGTGAAAAATTCAAACTCTTTACATGTTTCATCAGGTCATTCTATGTAATTATTTTAATAGTAGGGCCTGGAGTCCTTTTCTGACGTATCAAAAACACTTAGTGTTAGAAAATGTCTTGTTGAACTTATTGGGCCTAGAGAAATACCTTTTAAGCTATGGTTGGCATTTGAAAATTGGAATTTGAAAAAAATTATAAACTTGTTTGGTTTTTCAAATGATCACACTTTTTTGGTTGCTTTATATAAGTTACAAGAATAGGGAAAAAATAAATAAATTGGTTGAAGTATTGAAATGTTTTCCAAGAAGTAGTGATGTGATTTTCAAGCTTCAATTTTAAATTTATAATCTTTTTATCATTAAAGTAAAATGGCTCTCTATTTTATCAACTTAGTCTAGATCTCATTTTCTAATTGGAAGAGGAAATTTTAGCCTTAAAATTTCAAGAAAATAAATGTAAACCATCATAATCAAATATAGTTATATGTTTTTGTATGTGTATGTGCTCACCAATATCATATTTACTTTATCTAAATGAGATAGAAGGGTTAATCAAAATGTATATATATTTATAGAAGTGATAGGGATTAAAATTAGTGTGTGCCTTCATTATATATCAAAGAGAAAATTTAAGCATCAAATTCTTATTTATGCATTGGTAAGTGGTTATATATATCAAGTAAAGTAAAACTAAAAATTTGGATTTATTAATTTTTAAAATATATATATATATATATAGTTTAATGGGAGGGTGGGCGAAGGGATGACCCGACCTCGTCCCCTCTATTTTCATTTTTATGTGGTTTTCCCCCCATCCCACATTTCACCATTCCTTTTATGAACCCTGGATATGTTCATTATATATTCCATAATAGTTTGAGGTAAAGCCTTCATAAAACCACCGCACGACCACATCATAACTTCCCACTTCACTCACACGCCCATGGCCTTACCCATTTTGGTCAATTTCCTTATTCACCTATAAATGTGTGTGTGTGTGTGTGTGCACATGTGTGTGTGCATGCGTGCACGCGCGCGTGTGTGTGTGTGTGTGTGTGTGTGTGTGTGTGTGTGTGTGTGTGTGTGTGTGTGTGTGTGTGTGTGTGTGTGTGTGTGTGTGTGTGTGTGTGTGTGTGTGTGTGTGTGTGTGTGTGTCTATGTGTGTGTGTGTGTCTATGTGTTGTGTGTTTGTGTGTTTGTGTGTTGATTAGGCCCTATCTCCATACCCTACAGTGATTCATAGTGTGCATGACCATTTTACCATAGGTATGCCACTCCATAATGCACTTTAAAAGCATATACATATATATATATATATATATATATATATATATATATATATATATATATATAATATGGTTGATAATCTAAAACACAATATATGGGTATGTATACATGTATGCATGTATGTATTAGGATGTGAAAATTCATATACATATACATTTGAATATATCTAAATATATACATTTCTTTTTCCATATAAACCCTAATGAGGGTGTTCGAAAAAAATGAAAACAAGTTGAATAAAATAAACAAATAGATCTTTTGGCCTCCATGGCTGCCTCCATCATAACCTACAAACACAAAACCAAATATAAAGAAATGATAAAGAGAAAATAAAATAGAGTTCATAAGATGAGATTAGGGTTTTAAAAATTTACCTTAGATCAAGTGTGAGAACCCTTTGATCATAGGCCTCTCATTTACCCTAGAATTTACCACTTATCCATTAGGGCTTATTGGTTGACTTAGATGGGAAAAGTGGGCTCTTCTTTCCTTTTAATGTTGAGGAACAAGTTTGTTTTAAAATTAACTAAAAATAACCTTTTTGGTGCAAAAGGGGCATGGGTCCATTTGGATGGGCCAAATGGGACCCATGCCCAGTTTATCTAGCCTAATATATTATTAAACAAAATTACTTATTATTCCTAATGGAATGGAGTAATATAAAAAGGTTTTTTAATAACAATCTTAAATGAACACTATGGTTGGGAGTTATCCATCTAGGGTTGATTATTATTAACTTGGAATAATAAAGGTACTCTTAATCATCCCTAGCTAGATTATCGTTATTTGTGTAAATAATAGCTTGTTTCACAACTAGTACCCATTAGTTTATCTGATCTCTTGAAACTATTAATCCAACATCACCGTCAACTTATAACCCTCAATTATATCATTTATAGCATCTAAATCAACTCTTATTTGCATAATTTAATACGAATGATGTTTGGTGTGCCCTCATAGCACTAGTAAATGATGAAGATTTGAACAATGGTCTTAAGCTGCATAATTAGATATATGGTATCTTTTAAATCCCTTGGTTAAATTTTAACGCTTGAGATTACGATGGAATTTATCATCCCCACTTTTTTATGAGGTCACTTGGTGGGAGAAATGTAATTTAAGCCTACGTGCCTCCTAATTGCATAAGCGATAGTATGGATTATCTTCATATTCCATAACTAAGTCTATAGGACCCGAGTTTTATATACAAAAGTGATCTTATCCTCCGTAAATGGAATTGGGATTATTTACATGCCATATTTAAATTGTAACAGGATGGATTATTATTGTTTTAATCATCGATACTTAATTAGTGTTATAAACAAAAACAAAACAAACAAAAAGGTATCTCGATTTTTACGGGGGTATTTGGTTGGTTTTATGGGTCGTGAAATCATGTGGACGACATGCCCACATGATATACTTAAAGAAAATGCCATTTAGTGGTAAGCATGATATTTTCAAGACCTATTATAGAATTTTATAACATATTATAAATTCGGGTAGATAAGTTCGAGGTTGATTTAATATAAGCACATAAATAGTTTACTGTAAATAAATAATTAAATATTCTAAGAACAAATATACTTTTATTGGATTCTTAGTAACCTATTATGATTATTTATTAGAAAAAATTTAGACATTAAATTTTTTAATTATATTAAGTGTGGATACATTCATATGGCCTATTATTAACTAGTGAAGAAAATAATCTAAATGCAATCGTGTGGTTTGACAAAAATATTAATTATATTTGTAATCCCCATATTTATTTAAAAGGCCTAAATATCTTCATAAATCTAAAATTCTATTTAACTTGAATGGATTTAAAGGGCTTATGTGCCTTTAAGTTTGAAAAATCTTAAAAGCATAAATTTTTATTAAAATGCTTAAAAGCTTAAAGGCTTATAATATTTGAGTATTGGCCTTTGATGGGTGTTGTTATTCCTTTCATTTAATAAAATCTTAGTTGATGTCATATTCAAACCAGGGATGTGTCTGAAGCTATATGCACCAAGAGGAATCTTATTGATTTAGTAATTGATTGTGGGTATTTTTTATTTTTTATATTTCCTAGGGGGTTTTTACAGTGTCTGTAGGATTCCCTGGCCAAAACCTTATTAAAACTATACTTGAAGAAACTTTCTGAAATAAACACTCATTTCTGGAATAAATAAATCTTCAAAATTAAACGTGTTGCTGGAAATGAAACACACTTTTTCCAAATAAAAAAATTACTGGAAGTAAACACACTCTTGCAGAATGAAACAAATTGTTGGAAATAAACACACGTTTGAAACTATTTCTAAAAATGTTTGCAAGGAAATGAGATTCTAACTAATAACACTTGCAGGGGAAAAATACATAACGAGAATTTAACTAAAAAAACATTTACTGAGAATTAACACTTAACATATTTACATGACTTGCTTAGAAATATAAATACCAATGAAACAAAGAATCCTGCTTCTTAGAAGAATGGGTCCTTGCTCCGCCTTGAATCAGGAGTTGAAAAAGTATGGTTCTCTCAAAAAAATGTTTATCTTATTACTAAAAATGTTGTCTTACGAATTTATTGTATGTCTATCATATATATCTCTCTCTAATCTATCTACAAGTCCTTATATCTATTTTATCATCTGAAGATGCATTTATAATCACAAGTGCTTAATAGATGTCCATCTATCAATAGGTTTCCATGAAACAAAATAGTGCTCAAAGTAGATGTGGAAGTTAGGAACCTTGTTGGACACATAGTCAGTCTCTGATACCGCATACGTATTTTGGAGCCTGAAGAATAAAAAATCTATTGATCTACTCCTGATTGAAAGGACCATTGATTTCTCTATCACCGATGTTGTCAAAATAAATAGATTCCCATTGATTCCGAACTTTGGAGAAGTTTGAGACCAAACCCAACTATTTTGAAACTAACTGCAAAAGTTCCAGAGCTAAGTATAGGAGTTTGAACTAAGTGTTGGAGTTCTAGAACTAAGTCCGAAGGTTCCAGAACTAAGAAATAGAGTTCCTTTTTTGTGTGATGGAGTTCCAGAACTAATTCTGGAGGTTCGAAGCTAAGCCGTATTGAAGCCAATGCTCCCAAAAATGTGTTGGTTGCTTCATACTTTGTTCTTCTGACTAATTGTGACCTATTTTATTACAAAAACTGAATTTCCACACACTTTGTTAGGAATTACATAGTTTTTAGACGTTAGAACTAGATCCAATAAAAATATGGACAATTAATCCTAACGTATACTAGATCAAACAAAAGTCACAAAATACGGTCAAAACTTGATAAAAAGGATAGTAAAATAAGATCATTTATTACACATTAATGAGGCATAGTTTGGCCTTATCGGTCTTGTTCCAACCTAAGTTTTAGGGATTTTCAACCATACAACCTTTTTTCTTTCACTAATACAAAGATTGGTCACATATTTGAATAATCATAATTTATGGTAAATATATTTCCAGCTAGTGTGGCATTTAATATTTTTGAGTTAAATCTAATTATATTGGAAGCCATAATTTCAAACTATGTCCTAAAATAATATAAAAGTAATTTTTTTTTAACAAAAAAGTAATATATCGAACATCTAAATTTAATTATTTTTTCCATATATGTGACATAAAGAAATGCTTAGAAAAAGTGATAGATTTCCTTCCTTTTATAGTTAAAATTTGCAGCCTATTGGATTTTTTGATTGAATATATGTTATTTAATTAAACTCTAAAATATATTACAAAGTATTTTTATCCATTTTTTATATAGAAAAATTAATTAAGAGGTGTATAGTTAGGCTTGTCATCCTCCAAACATGGGAGCTCATTAATATGTAAATAGAAGAAATACGCAAAACTTTGGTGGTAAATATTTTACTAATGCTTGTGATTTTTTTGAAATAAAATAATTGTTACCAAAAATATCTTCGTCATAAAGACAAGTCACAAAGATTTTTACAATAGGAAAAAATATAGAGTAATAACATACTTGTATAACCATCTAGAAAAATGAATCTTACTAGAAGAAAAGATAAGTTAAAAGTTTCAAGAGTAAAGAAATCCATTTTGAATTATTAGAATGAAGAAAAATAACTTTTCTATGCAAGATAATTTAGGAGTCTTATTTTATCCTTGCAAATGTTGGTCTACAGTCCAAACTTTCAACAACCAACCAATCCTTGAAATTTACAAATCTCTTATACATATATACCTCTATTATGAAAAGGGAGATAGCCTAGATCCACAATTTTCTTTATTGTGTTTTCATGCAATAACCATAGACATAAAAATAAAGAGAAATTAATTTGGCATTGTATGTTGTTCATGTTAGGTGAGTGTAAGAGAAAAAAAGAGAGAAGTGACCGAGCAAGGATGGCCAAATTCTAATACTCCATTTAATCCCATGTAGCGGATCTTCCAAGTCTCTTCTCTATTAAAAATATATCTCTAAAAACATAAATTATTTCTCAAAATATTTCATCTTCTCCCACTCTTTTACTACTCTTCCACTCACATGTTTTCTCTTTAAAAATATTCTCCCTCCTTTATTTCTTTCATTATTTGTAGATTTATGATATTTTCATATCTCTAATGCAAAGTCATCTTTCTTTATTGTATCATGGGATTCCATCCTTCCATAAAAGCATTGGAGGAAGTATTTAACATTACCTATTAATTAAAGACATGTCTTCTAACCTCATCTTGAATGTGAAATTTAGAAATTCACTTTTTGGTTTACTTTGTTTTATTTATCTACTTCATAATTTATTGGTAACAATGTGGGAATGATTACAATTTGACTACCTCTATAGTCATTTTTTAAGTGATGGGAATTTTTCAATAATTCCCATTAAAATATGGATGCACAAAACCATTAAAAATATATATAAGGTAATCGTGTGTTCGTGTGTGTGTGTGTGTGTGTGCATTTGTGTGTGTGTGTGTCTGTGTGTGTGTGTGTGTGAGTGAGTGAGTGAGAGAGAGAGAGAGAGAGAGAGAGAGAGAATATATATGAAAGAAATGATGGTTAT
The DNA here is from genome assembly GCA_018340775.1 of Taxus wallichiana var. yunnanensis. Taxonomy (NCBI): domain Eukaryota; kingdom Viridiplantae; phylum Streptophyta; class Pinopsida; order Cupressales; family Taxaceae; genus Taxus; species Taxus wallichiana. The sequence continues at coordinate 518,045,976 of CM031242.1, read as the reverse complement.
ACTTTAAATATGTAATTTAGAGGAAATTGTTAGTTCAAAACTTTGTGTGCATGTGTGTGTGTGTGTGTGTGTGTGTGTGAGTGAGTGAGTGAGAGAGAGAGAGAGAGAGAGAGAATATATATGAAAGAAATGATGGTTATACTTTAAATATGTAATTTAGAGGAAATTGTTAGTTCAAAACTTCACAAGTATTTATAATTAAAAACACAAAATGAAAAATAAGATATAGATTTTTAAACCATATATATGGGTGGACTTATAACTAAACTTTGAGCCAAGATGGAGATCCAAATGCTAAATGGGGTATCTAACACTCAATGGTATTTTTACATGCTAATAAATACCAAAGCATCTTGACATAATAAAAAAATTTACAAAACAACAAAATAATATTAACCCTTCCTTAGGTGGTATAGCTATGTCAATGCTAAGGTTTAAGGGTACACATTTCTCTCTTTATTTTGGTCCCAGGATATTTACATCTACTATCCTCTCTCTAATTATTCTCTTCCTCTCATCCAAGGTAAATTTATATTTATCTTAGAATTAATTTGTTACAATAACATGCAATTAGTTAACTAGATCATAATATAAAATCAATGTGATATTATATAAGAAGTGTTAAACATATTAATTTCGGTGACAATATTTTATTTAAATTGAACTTAATTGTAATGCCCCGCCTCGGGACACGGGATACACACCAGAAGTTACTAAAAATTTGGGAAAAGAAAAATTTATATAAATGTGATCTATAATTACTAAGGCTCTACTTAACCCCTTCCATTAATGTTTAATTTATAATACTTATTCATTTCTCCGAAAATGCCTAAAATCCTAGTCCAACACAATCAGATTATTTAATTCTACTGAGAATAAATTAAAAAGCACAAGGTTTGCTAAAACTTTACAACCCCTTTAAAACTTAGTTAGTCTCCTTCTTTTATTTATTTTTCAATCCCACCTAAAGGCACATGACCTTAAGTGTGTAGGGATAAACAAGAGCCCTAAGATTTAATCCATCTTGGCCCTTGATTTTGAAACAAGCCCTAAAGGATGCCCTAACTTCTTTATTCCCTTTCTTTTTCTTCTTTTTTTTCATTATTATCTCTCATTTTGTTTTGCTCTACTATTTGCAGGTTGGAGGATGAACTATGGGGTTTGATTGAGTTTTACAAAGTATTGTTGAAGATCCACACAACAACAATAAACCCCTTTTTTTAAACTATATTGAATTTGTTTAGAAACTTCATACCAAAACCAGAATGTTTTCCTATTATCAATTATTATTTATTTTTTTGTCAAATGCACATATTTATTTATTTTTTTATATTTTTATTGTTGGAAGGGAATGGAAATGGTGGATTGGAAGGAGGGGGGTGTGTTGTGCATGGTGGAGGGAGGTACTATGTGGGGGCGGCCTTTGCGCAGGCGCGGGAGAGGAGCCAGGGCAGGAGGCGGGACAGGCCCAAAGGGCGCGTAGGGTTAGATGGAGGGACAGCACCCTAGGAGTGAGTGCGGGGTTGGGGGAAGTGCGGAGGCGCGCGGGACAGGGGCCACCGCCGGGATAGCAGTAGCAGCAGGTGGGGGGCGGTGGTGTAAGTGTGCAATCGGGGTCCATGGGGTAGCGCCCCCCACTGGCGATCACGGGGGTGTGGGGGTTCGTTCCCCCAGCCATTGCTTATATATTTTTTTGTTTGTTTGTTTTTGTAATAGGCGCATGGGGGTGGGGTAATGAACCCCCACCATTTCAATATTTTTTTATAATTTTGTTTTATATTTATAAAATATATATATATATATATATATATATATATGTATGTATTTGTTATTACATTAAATTTCTTTTATAATTTGTGAATGTGTATGTAAAAACAGATATAATATAAATATATGAATTATAATATATGTGTATATATATATATATATATATATATATATATATATATATATATATATATATATATTTAAAGATTAAATTGGATAACACTTATTATTATTATTATTTATTTATTTTATAATATTATTACTTATATATAATATATGTGTAATATCGATATACAAACAAAAACACAATATTTTCAAAAGGAAGGATTCTATTATATAAAGGAAACTGCAATTTAAAAACTCATTTTGATAATAAAAGTTGAGCTAAGATTTTAACTTATCTTGAAAACTGAATAAGGTCAATTTATACATAATAGCAAAACATAAGGATTTCACTTGAAAATAAATACAGATTTTAATTTTATCCTTGAAGCAAATCAAAGCACTTAGAAAGTTGCCTCTAAATCACTCTTTAATTCCACGTTTTAAAAGGAAACAACAAGAAGAGCCCCCCCTTTTTTTATATATACAAATGAGATTTCAACAAGGTGTTTATATTGTTTTCCAAATGCAAAAAGTGACTAAGCATTTCAGATTTTTAAACAAGATAGATATTCAACATGCATAGTATAAATAGTTCACAAGAAAGTCAAATTCTAACCTTTTTTTTGTCAAAGGAGGTTACAAATCAAATAGACAAAACAACAAAACAATATTTCCTTTTTTAAGATTTGGAGTTCACATATACCATCATACACCAATGATTATCTACCCAAGAAGGTTGATCACAAGATTATTCTTTACAAGGTAAAGAGGTAGTTTACAAACTCAAGTATGACTCCAAATTTTGAGCTTGCAAATCTCAAAAAAAAATAGAGATTTTACAAGGTGTACAATTTAATTCCTCATGCCATGCTCAAGAGGTTACAACACAAGAAAAGTTTTACAAGGATTTGAGAAAACCAAGAATCTCCAACAATTTCCAACTATCAACTTGAGCTCCTACATCCATGTCTTCAAGAAAACATACAAGGAGAGAGAGCTTGTTTGCCACCCAACCATAGGCATCATCACATGCCTCTCCCAAGGTTGGGATGCATGCTAGCCTCCCCCAAGCCCATGGGAAAGAGGGTGACTACAAAAACTTGCACAAGATAGAGGGTAAACCAACAATGATACAAGCACAAAAATGGTTCACAACAACACAAGACTCCAATTTACAAGGAGGACAACCCATGTTCATCCTCAAAATGGGGAAGAGAGGAGAAAGTTCACCAAAATTATTTGCACAAAATACACTTCTCCATATCCTCCTTATTGCTCCTAATTCAATCCAAGCCCTCCTTATTCCTCCCCCTTTCTCCAAGTCCTCCTTGGAAGGATTTTCAAACCCCAAAGGGGTTTCCTTACCAAGAATGGGGAAGGAGATTCAAGCCAAATGAATCAACTTCCCCACCTCAACCATTTGAGGGGAAAATAATAAGACCCTACAAGGCTTGTCCATCAAGCCTTGAGGATTGAGAGGGAAAATTCCCTCTCTCTTCCCCCACACTCCAAAACTCCATCATGCCATATGATGGAGGGAGTTAAAGAAAACAAGCAAGCAACCAAAATCCACATACAACAAATAACAATTTTAAGCAACCAATCTAGCAACTAAAAGGCAACAACACAACAAAAGACATGAGAGCCTACCTCAAGGAAAGCTCTCCAAAAAGCTTTCCAACTTCAAGTTTTTCCACTCTTGACTCCAAGCAAAACACAAGCTCCAAATCACCCAAGCATCCAAGCAAGAAATTCTAAAGAAAAGTCCCTCTCTTTTCCCATGAATGAGAATTTGAAGAGGAGCAAGCAAGCATCCTCACAAATGAGGGGGTGACATGTGTCACCCCTCTCCCTCATCAAGGTCAAAGATGCCAAAACAAAAGAGAGAAAGGGTAAAATTATCTTTTTGCCCTCTTCTCCCAAATTCCCTTAAATGTTAGCAAGACAAAATAAGTGAAACTTTTGATAAACACTCAAATCCACATCCCTTACATGGATGTGACCAAACAAGAGGTAAAAAGGAGGAAAACTCCCTCTAGCCTTGAAAACAAGCCCCCCTACCCATTAGGTAGGGTCCAAGGGCTCATTTTTATGTTAGGGGACTCCCAAGCTACAAAGGGGTCCCCAAAAATGCCCAAAATACCCTAATTTCGGGTTTTGCATTTTTGGCACAAGGGTAGAGGGTGTGGGGACCACCCAAGGGTCTCACATGTGACCCTAAACCCTTGTGATTAAGTGACACATTAAACAAAATCTAAAATTTAAATGAAAGTGGGATTATTAACTCCCAAAGCAAGTTTACAACTTCACTAGCAACCCTAAACAAAATTAATAATTCAAAGCACAATACATTACAAAATTGGGGTCACTCATAGTGCCCAAAATAATAATCTCCTATACTAAGGCTTCACACAATGAACATGGCTAGGACTCAGCCCATGGGCTTGTGCAAGATTGAGTAGCTGGCCTGAATCCCACGTTCTCCTGTAAACCTGTCACCTGCACACTCATTGCACACATTAACCGCACATGTCCGATACAATATAATTCAATGACATAGTAAGATATCAATGTGTTCTAAACTAACCTAACATCCTACTGAA